>JAWQRN010000532.1:0-28656 GCA_033557685.1 Sperchopsis tessellata
ACGTAGTTCATTTCTGTATTCAATATATCGACTTGGCCGGTTTGCTTGATATTTGATTAAAATCAAAATATTAAAATCACACAATATTTATACGCATTATCTAAAATAAACTAAACATTAATTCTCTATAAACTACAAATTTGAACATTGTTGGAAAAGATTTTTTTGTTTTCATTATTACTTATTATTTTTTAGGTTTATATTTAGGCACAATTACATATTATGTATTCAACTTGGTGTTAAATTTTTAAAAATTCTGCAGTAGTTCTAGAGTCTCGATTCAATTCAAATTGCATCTATTGACACTGGCTAACAGAACATGATCAGTAGCTCAGAACATTTATCACCAAATAAGTATAACATACCATAGTTCCCGGTGTATCAGGCGTAATTTTAACCGTCAAAAAATCAGTCTGAAATCAAGGTGCGTCATATATATTAAATTAATGGTCATAAGTAATAATCTATTCGTTTAGAGCGAGTCATCAATGTATGTATAGCTATGAACAGAATGCAACAGCATTAATCATCACTTACGGATGTTGACACGAACACAATTCTCTCTACTCACAACAGCTTCTATCAAAATTTCAAGAAACCTTACGGCTTTTTTTTGTTATAAACAAGGATGATTTTGGCTATTTCTGACAATGTTGATTTGTAGTTATGCTATAGGTCGTTAAGGGCAACATCTTTAATTATGTTTTAAATATTTTAAATATTCAACTTTTTTTTGTGATGACCCAAATTTCAAAAAAAAAATGAGTGTAAATTTAAGATAAAACCCAAACAGTCTAGATACCATTTAAAAAAATGTTTCATGTAAAACCTTGTTTATTATTTACCAGTTCTTTCGATAGTTTCAATGTAGTGTCAAAATTGTCAAATAGTAAATACGTCAACATTATAGCATACAAATAGGTTATATATAAATTTACGGCAGTAGACACTTCCACTGCCACTTTTGAAATTTTTAACCGGATGTGTGTTTGAATGTAGCTTATAGAAATAAATATAGTCCTTATTTTATAGAGCAATTATTTTGTACGTTGCTTAAATATACTCATATCAATATATTTCATTTGGTATAATTTATTGTAAAGGTACATTTTTAAATATAGATAGGTGTCAAACTGTGATATAATGCATTTTATATTGAGCGTTAAAAGAAAATAAACTTCTAAATGCTGCTCAATCCATGGTTCTAAAACGAACGAAAATGAGATTTTAATAGGAAACAAAAACTTCTAAGCATGAATGATATATTGGAAACCCAACCAAAGGAAATATAAGAATTATGTAAATTGACTATGGAAACATTATATCATAACCAAAGATGACAACCTGGAGAATTAATGGGTAATGGATGATTAAATCTGCACTACCTTCATTATTACCAATGTAAACTAAACAGTAGTAAAATATCTTCTTTTAATAAACTTACGTACAAAAATTACAAAATAACTTACCATTTTATACAGTCATAGACAATATGAGAACATTGTTGATTAAATTTTAATATATACCTGAGCTTTCATAGTCCACGAAGGAGATTCTAGAGCAGTCTTCAACATATCACAAATAAGTTCTATATTTTGTCTAATGCCAGTTTCTGTTCCGGGGCTTTGCTCTGACCAAATCTCATTCCAAACTTCAAGAGTGTTTTCAGTCTCTGGAGTCTTCTCAGCATGTGTAGCAAAGAACACCAAAGGTAGTACAACATCTGAATGACTCTTTAGAACATCTTGGTTATGATTCCCAATGGACTGTATAGTATACGCACAAGCAGACCTTATGGAGTCATCTTTAATTAAAAAAACCAAAGTCAACTCTATAAGAGCTACATTAAAATTAAAACTTACCTTCTCGCTCAAAATACCAATGGTTTATTTTTGCAAACAGTTTTTCCAAACTGGAATCTTTTGCAACTCCTACTAAGTGACCTATAGTTACTGCATAATGCTTTCTTATAGCAGCATTTCTATCAGTAAGACCATTGACTAATGATGCTAAAAATTTCCCTATAACAAAATAAATACGCAATATAATTTTTGGATCCACAATCAGATATTTAAAAAAAATGAAAAAAAAAATGATTCCTCAGAAACATTCGAAAGATCCAAGTTACCTTTACTAATAAATAAAACACAATTCAGACAAACAGTAAAACTTGGTCATTTACTTTTTCCTATGTTCGACAATAAAATACATACATTTGGATATTGAAATTACAAATAATTTATCAATACATGTGATAATGAATTAAAATATGTAAATACATACATTTTTTATGTGGACGAAAATCATCACATAGTGAAGCAATACAAGAACTACTCTTAAACAATACCAAACAATGTTATGGAATGGACAAACATCCCTCCTACAAATATATGTTTTGTCCATGTTTATCCTAAATCTAATTATTATGTAACTACTTTTGTGTTTCTTTAAGAACATGCAGTATGAAAACTTCACCAATCACCTACACACATCTGCAATCATATGGCAAATTCTTCTCATAGGAATCTTATTATTAGAGATACAAAAAAATTTAAATTATCAAGTTAGTTTTAGATGTTGAGCATTACAGCTGATTAAAATAATGTGAACAAATATGAAAAGATATTTCAGAAAAAATGCTAATTTTTTCAAATAACAACAACTGGTATTATTTAGACAGTTTGAGTGTAAAGAGCAAAGTTACAGATATTTTAATTTTATTGACTACTAGTACTAAGACAACTTTTAAACTGTGATAGTTTTACAAATATAACACAAAATTACATTTTTTGTTTAATGGGGCTAATGTTAAATTTTCATTAAATACTCAATTTTTTTCTGATTCTAATAATGTATCACACAATATACCTAACATTGTATTTAAATACGAAATTTTTAAAAACCGTTTTTGGACCCATCTCCACAAACAAAAATGAATCATGCCATGACACTTATTGTGGTGATACAGAGGCTTTAAAAAGTGCCGAAATTTCGTCCACTGTTACCAGAGAAATTTTCAAGGATGTTACTTTAATGTACGAACTCAACTCACAAAACCAGTCTAAGCTAGATCATCCTTATATAGGCAAAAACTGGAGTGGAGGATATGCACTAAGGCACCACAGTTCCATTCAGTTGGTTAGGAGAACAGAAATTAATCAAGGAGGTCCACCAAGTTATTGATACCAATCATCCCTATTAATATTGTTAGGGCGTTTATAAACCTCAATAGCTTTTCTGAATTTTCTAGAGATTTACGAAAACTGTCGAGTCAAGACTTTGAACATGATGGAGTAATATGATCAAGACGAGCAGTGTTCATGCTCATTTAGAGAAGAAGTAATCGAATGCTTGGTTATTCTGATATAAACGTTACCATAGTATGTTATTTATTAGGTTTATCAAATAAAATTTGTAGCAAAGCAATAGTTTTTTAGGTTTTTTATCACAAATCAAATGTTGCAACTTAGTGGGAATATTTTTTAATTTCAAACTGGAACCTTTACATTGCAGTAAATTACAATCTGTAACACGTTTCTATAATTATTTCATAAACAATCTTCGGCAGAAGTAAAATCTGATATTAAAAAACATTTGGAAGGACTCCAAGAAAAGCTAAGGAAATATTTTCCAGACGTGGACGACGAGATCAACTGAATTCGTAATCCGTTTAACACGTTTCTTGAGACACCTTTTTGCACAAATATTTGTTTTATTATATTTACTTTCAGTTTTAGTAATGAATAATTCCCAAATTGCACCATAAATTATAAACGGTCTTTTTAAAAAAGCTATAAAACTACTTTATAGCCCACCAGTGGATCACTAAACGTAGAAAAAGTACTTGTCATAATCCACCGGTGGCCCGTATAGCAAGAAATGTGATAATATTGAGTTTTCTGTTCCCTATTTAAAAGGAGGACAACACGAAGACCCTGTGGTTATCAGTATTAATGGTGACTTTAAATAAAAATTACAAAAAACGTCGTTATCTACAAACAACATTTAAATGTGCACCCCGAAATTATTAAAAAAGTATCAAAAACTTTAATTCAATTTCCTATAACAAATTTGTGTGAAAGTGGATTTTCATTTCCAAGTGCAAATAATTAAAAATATTGAAATAAGTTAAATGCATAGTCGAATTTAAAACTTGAGTTTTCTTGAATATAGTCAAACATCAAAGTTCTATCTCACACCAGTCACATTAAATACATCTTGTTATGAATCAATATTTTTTTTAATATATTTAATATTAATCCATGTTTTTGTTAAATTATATATAATGGTTTGAATATTGTGTAAATAATTTTTTTATTTTATTTATTATTTTTCGTCTACAAAAATTTATATATTTAAAGATAATGACAATTCATATTTCCTATATATTTAATAGTTCATTTTTAATAGTTCATATATATTTAAATAATAACTTTTAATTTGTAAGGTGTATTCAATCCTTCATTATATTCGTTATTTAAAAAACCTGTAATAAACTTAAGTAGTAACACATGATAACAAATGATAGCAGTCTGATGCCATGTCTGGACTATTGACATTCCTTTGTTTGCAGCGGGTGAAATGAACACACTTGATGCAGTCTAGGACAGTTTAGGGATCTACTTTTGAAGAGGAAATCATGCGGTTTATAAAAGACTTACGGTGTATTATTAGAGATTTAAACTTTATGCTAACACAGAGATGAATGTTATTTTAGATAGATATTAGTTTATGGTTTGTGATTCAAAGAAATAAGTGACAGAAGGTAGTGAGGAGTCAGGGTGATAATAATGACGTAAGACACACAATTAGAGAGGTTAACAAAATATTAAATAAAAGAATTGTTGATATTAATTGTTTATTATCTTGTGTTTATGGTTTTGATTTATTATATTTGGGCTCGCCCTTTGTTTGTGATTAGGTATTTTGTGAAAATCTTGTTCAGCTATGTTACATTGGATAGTTTCTTATTATTGATTATTAGTTTAAATATTTGGAGTGGTGTCCTAGGAGTTATAGTAATTGGTATACATATATTATACTACACTTTCCTATGTAACACAATTACGTGTAGGCTGAGTAAATGTGCCTTCCTATACTATACTACACTTTACTATGTAACACAACTATGTACAGATCAAGCTTATGTGCAGCTTTAAACTTTACGATATTATACTAATTGAAACTTATTATTATGTGTGAGAGGAGTCACTGTGCACTCTCATCCGAAATATATATCAACAGCTCTGTGTGGGAGGAGCGTAAGAGCCTTCCCATTAGTTATTAATAAATCAGCATCTGCAAGGGAATTTCAAGGAGCTTCCTCATACCAGCAACAAGTTTGTTATGACTTAGTTGACAACACACTCGTACGAAACTTACACTTACAACTACTCAATACCGCAATGACAGTGAACTATGATTATTGAATTCTATATCATGCATGCTAACCATGTTTGGAATCAAGACAGATTTCTATCGTGAAACTGTTATTTAAGGTAAGTTGACTGACTGGACTTAACACCGCTGCCCACCAATGCCGGGTATTATTATGAAACTATCCTTGACAACACTGGAAATGTTTCCCTCTTAAGATCTTCACCGTGAAGTTTTTCCGGTGTTGTCCAGCTAGTTTAGTCAGTAATTTAGTTTAACTTTCAGTCTACTATTCTAATATAGTAATTCTTATTGATGACGGATTATAACTTTTATTTCTAACCTTTTCGAAGCCCATTTCCATAACGAGCCTGATTGCTAATGCAATGTAGTAAGTAATTATTTCAATTACTTTAAAATGGCCAATTTAATGGTCATTACGTGCATATACAGAATCAATGAGGATTCTTTATAGTACATTTGGTAGGTGTTGTATTAATTATTAAATTATCAGTCAGGTATTTGCATTAATCGATGAAGAGGTACTTCTTTATTAATAACATTCAAAAGGGTACGTGACAAAATAAGTTTGAGAAACCTCTACAGTATGTGGGTCCAACCATCCAAGAGGATATTTTCTCCATTATATAGTGATGAATGACATTGAACAAATGTACCGGACATATGTATTCACCCTTAAGTCCGAAAATTTCAGCTATTTCTGTGATGTGAATATATCAACTTCATACAGTTACTTACAAAGTGGCAGCACCTTTTTTTTGCTATTTTTTGTATGTTTGCGACTGCAGACATCAATGAAAAAACCTTCCGTTAGAAGCTTATATCAAGAATCGCAATTTTTCATCAAACATATATTAACCAGTACAGATTCAATACAAATTCGGACAGTAACATTCAACAACATTTTGCGATTACGAAAAATACATGAGGTCTGTTAAGTAAAAAAATAACCTGAAAACATCAGTTCCACCCCTTGTTAAAGTGGGGATTCAAACATAAAATTTTACAATTCTATAATTGTTACAACGTACAAAATTTCAATAAGAAAATTGTTTTTATATTAGGTAATCATATATAATGTAAAAATATATAGTTTTCCTTTACACATTTAATGTATCTAAAAGATATACTTTGAGAGTATGGCGGACAGGTTATATATCCTGTATAATAGACACCGCCTGATAAGGACATATGCATAAATGGTTATCTTATTCAATATATAAATATGGCTTATTAGTTACCTGCATAAGGTTTTAAGTCTCCACCCAAGTGGATAATCAATAAAGTAATAAAATGGGCGCACACTACTCTAGTGCCGAGCCCAACTGATCCTTTCATTAATTCTGTAACCTTAGGCACCAAATCTTCTAAGATTGTTGCATCTGCATATTGAAGACACTAAAAAAAAAACATAAATGTGTTTATTATACAAGTTTTACCTATACATTTATTACTAGAATAAAGTTGAAACCACAAAAATTAAATCTAAAAAAATATACTTAATTTTTAACCAAAAATTATCTTAACTAAATTTACAAAAGTCGTCACTGGCATTTCTCATCTGAACATGGGCGTCACCAAACTCAAGTACTTCTAACGCCACAACTTTGGCATACATTTTAATTTAATTTTAAAGAAATAATTTTACTACTTTTTAACAGATTGTAAAGCCATATGATTAAAGGTTGAATCAATTTAAAAAAAAAAATTTAATTCTAATAAATACATTTTAAGAGCCCCATTTAACAGAATATAAATTGTAATATTAATGTTTCATGTTTTTCTTATCATTTTAAAGAGTTGAATTTCTTATATTTCAAGATCTCCTAGCAACTATTGTACATTCTAATACCTTCATGTGATATTCAGTTTGATCATGGATCTTATAGTTTGAATTTTGTATGGTTTCTAGTGTTATGTTAATGTTTGTCACTGTTTGGTATGCCTAATTTCTTCGTTTTCTGTGATTCTTAGCTTATTTACTATTTCCAATATATATTTTATCTGCTCCTCTAACTCAAATTTACCTGTTTGCTGATAAACCTATTTTGTGACTAAACTATGACAATATGAATGCTTTATTATTTTGTATTTGGCTTGTTACAATTGGCTTAATTCTATGTTTCGAATTCCTCTAAAGGATGTTAAGTAGACCGATTTGACTTTAATATAGACTTAAATCGCATACCAGCAGCACAACTCAAAAATACTAGAAAAATATCAAAATATATTTTACTAATTAGTAATTTATAAATGTGCCATTATTTCCCAACTGACCTGGTATGACAATTTGTATGTCCCTAAAGCCCGATCATCCAACATATGCTAGCGATCCTGTCGTCATACCACTGCTTGGCATACACATTAAAAAACTGCTTGCCAAAAAAATAATTATGATACATGAAGCTTACAAAAACAGCAAATTAGCTTACTTGACTCCTTTTTGGAGAACAGGAAGTAAAACACAGACTGACTTAATCCAAAAGCAACAAAATAAAATTCTTAAACTAATATATGATAAATTATTATACATACACAGAAAAACAACTGAAATTTAAGCATTCTTTGATAGGATATATTTGTTCTTTGTTTGACAGATAGGACTATGCTGTTTGTATCTATTGCATAAGAAATATAACTTGCATTACTTTTATTCAATAGAAATGGAATAATTACGAGTATTTTTTTTTGCAAGAATTTAAACTCAATGTTAATCAAATAGTTGTACAGTGAAAAATTGACAACTATGCACCGAAAACTAGGCAAAAAACAACCAGGGATGCCCCACCCGTCTAACTCACCCGATCTACAACGAACCGATTTTTACTTTCTAAAAGCATCTCGATAACCATTTAAGTTGGAAAAATTCAATGACAGAGAAGCAGCATTTTCTTTAAAGAACTCTTTGATTCTAATCCACCTGAGCTTTATTGTAGAGGCATTAATAAACTTGTAATACTTTGGCAAAAATGTGTAGAATTAGATGGTTCTTACATTGATTAATAAATTTTAGTTACATTAGAATTACGTTGTATTGAATTTGAAAACAAAATTCACATAAACAAAACCAAAAGCAGAACAGAAGAAGCAAAAATCATGTACCATGGCATGAAAACATACAACAACCTACCAAGTAAACTCAGGGAATCTAACTACAACTGTTTCAGAATAGTAACACAGTAAGTGCGATTTGCTATGTATTATTTTGTACTAAGTATTTTTACTACTTTATCAACCCGCGAGGGTTTTTGTGATGAAACTTTAGTTAGAGTTAAAAGAAAAGTGTATGGATTAATTATATTCTCAACCTTTTTTGAAGGAACATATACTTTTATATAACTAGAAATATTAGAATAGAGAAAAAGTTTACAAGCTTATTATTTATATTTAACAAAGTTAATAATGGAACATTTTGTAACATTGTTAACAAATTGATATTAGGACTCTAGTAGATATTCCGTATTTAAGCTATAATAAAAGTGATGATGCGGATGTTTAATGTGACTGCTTTGTATAACGCTATGAGCACATTGTTTTTCTTATCAAATTCTGGGGCAAAGAATATGGTTATGGAATTTCTTTTATACATCTGTCAGTTTTTCTTATATTGTAGGTGGTTTTGTGATTTTTTGGCACATTGAATTATATCACATACTGTGAAAGCAAATATGGTTTAGTAAACTTAGGAAATTCAATGAAAATTGTTATATTTGTCTCTGTACATAGACTTTAGACTTCCCAAGAGATAACAGTGAATTGTCTTTTCTTTGTTTATTTATTTATTTTTATTTATTTATTTATTTATTTACTTATATATTTATTTATTCCACTACTCTACAGACCGAAGTCCATTTATAGAGTAGGCACTTACACAATAGTATATTACAGTATTTGTCTTAATTATATGTACATAAACAAGTTAATTACCAATGATTTCATTGAAAATTAGTTCAGATGCTAGGAGAATTTGTTTTTCAATGATAATAAAAACTGAGTTAATAAAAGATAAAAAAGGTCAGTTGATTCCTGAATGGTATAGAAGGTTGTACATATCCTGTAGATGATGTAGGGTGAATTAATGAGTAGATTGGTTCGAGCATGAGGCAGATAAAATAAATTGTGGTGACATATGGAGCTATTTGGAATGTGGAAGTTAATTTTTGAAACGTATGTTTCGTCCACATTTGCAGGGTAAATTATATAGCTCTTAAAAGTGCTATTTGTAGACTTCCATGTAGCTCTGAAAATTGCTATTCGTAGACTGCCATGTAACTCTAAAACGGGTTAATTATAGACTCTCAAAAGTGTTAGTCTATAACACCTAAGTGAATAGTGTCACATTTTTTTTGAAAATATACTTTTGTTAATCCGATTTTCCCGTAAATTCCAAATATCTACTTTTTTTGATACTTGAGGTAATTGCCAAATAAAAAATAAAAGTTAAAAAAACAAAAAAATTCCATTATAACGCGATATTTAGATTTACTCAGAGATTTAATTTTGTGACAAACCTTTATCCACTTACTTCTTCATTTTATTTATTAGTATTATATAAAGCACCATCAAAAATGATAAGACAATAATGCAGAAATGTCGAGACAAATGAAGATAATATAAATTTTTTAATTCATAGACCATGAACATTAAACAAACAAAAGTAAAAACAATTGCCTTATAGATATAAAATGTAAAAGTAAATTAAAAAAAAAACTTAAAAATTTAATACCTTTGCCACTGTTTCTGTAGTGAAATGTGATTTTGCAAACGAAGCTCTGGCACTATCTATAGCTTCCTGAGCTTGAGTCTGAGCTCCCATCATGGTACTCAAATAAGAAAGTTTTGTTGACTCAAGCTCTCCAGTGGCTTGGAGTAACGCAGGAATTAGTTGAGGTAAAAATGGCTTTAACTGTTTTCCTGCAGATCCTACCATTTCAGATATGGTTTGCAAACTACAAAAACAACGCTTAAGCACTTGCATAAAATGTTTAAATAACTTTAATTACCTGACAGCCCTTACTTCAGCTACTGGGTTAATAATACCATTATTTAATAACACGGGCAAAATTGATTCCATCATTTTGACACCAGCTTTTCCTTGTCCAACATCGGCACCTCTGATGCACAACTAAAAATTAACATATTAAAGTTAATTTTACAAAAACAATATAACAATTATATTCTATATTATAATACATATAATAGAAATGAACTAAATATAACATAATACAAGTATTCTAGCTGATCGAATAAGTTATAGTAATAGCAAAATTTATTTATAGATTATTTTACATTTCACTTCGAATATGCTTTTTGTGTATTCTTTCTATAAGAATAATTGCTTGCATTAGTTCATAATTATATCCTATATTACAATAATATTTGTTTCTAATGATTCAATCAAATAACTAATAATTTTGCTTTAACAATAAAATTATATATTTGACATAGGAAGATACTGTGCATGATTTTTTCTCTCTACTGATTATTTCTTCGAATTTTAATCACTTTTAGTACCTTTCATAATGCTTACAGAAACCTGAAAATTATAAGAAAAACTGACACAAACATAAGCTCAAAAAGAGACAAAGAGCTCATAAGCAAAGAACCCTACATCGTGAGAAATTAGAACTTAATTAAGTCAACAGAGGGTGACAATACTAAATTGTTGGAAAATGAGGAGGATGTACACGAATTCTAGCATAGGTAATGAAGATGAAGTATAGGAACTCAATAGTGTGATAATAAACATAATATTAAGTAAGAATATTTCTAAGAAGACACCAACTTGGGCAGTTTTTATGAAGTCACTACTATACAGAGGAAAACGTATGTACAATAAGATACGTGATATTATTAAGTTGAAGTCACTTCAAGCGTTCACTGAAGTCCGTTTTTATAGAGAACCCATTTACAAGAGTTTAATTATTGTGTGTCATCATAAGCCTTTGTTCTGATATTTGTTTTATTTCCGTAAAATTTTATTTCACTTATTTCTTTTGTTCTATCATTTTATTTATTGTAAGTGAGTACTGTTGTATAATTTGTAATTATGTTTACATTTTTTTTTTTATTATTCTATACTACATTCGCAAACTATGCTTTTTCCGATATTTGTTTATTAAGATTTTTCGCATAACTTTGAAGTGTTCTATTCATTTTCGAAGTTTGCAAACATAAGATTGAGATACCTTGCGTACCTATAGCCGTGCATTTATTTTCAAAATTAATTTTCTTCTTCTTATCTGCTTCTTTGAGGTGAAGTACATATGCTTTATTGAAGAATCAAATTAAGGTGCTGCAAAAAAGGTGAAAATTTAAAAAATGTAGTTTTATTAATTGGTGTATTTATTTAAAGTAGAAGAATTTCCTTTAAAAAAATTAAATTCAATACAGAATTACAAATTACTAATAGCTATGCGACTTCAAGGTGGCCCGGGTTCGATTCCCCAACCAAGAGAATTTTCATAAGTAAAATCTCAGGGGCTTGGAATCCTGCGTCAAAAATGATTAGAATTGATTTAAAACACATAGTTGTTGGCAATGGCCTAACAGCTACAGTCATTAATTGATTAAAAAAAATTTACTAATAGCACAAAATATTTGTTAAGAAAAGTGTATTTGTTTAAAATATAATAATATACAGAACAAATAATTTATGTATTTATATATCTACAATACAGATTACTCCATTTACAGAGTAGGTTACAAAAATTAATTTATTAGTACTAAAACATTACAATAAAATATAGATAAAAGAAAAGTTTATGGAGGAATACAATGAGTTGGGCAGGGGAAATATGAAATATATCATCTTTTGAATGGTGTGATATGAGGTACCCATTCTATGAATCGAAGATTGAAAGAGATAGAATAGGTTATCATGCTTGAAAGTAGAAAGTATGTATGATGAGAAAGACCACGGACTTACGATCATCTATGAGGTTTTTTTAGTAATTTGGAAGGAACTGAATATCTATGATTTTCCTACAGCCATTAAGAACTGTTATGTAGTTTTTAGAAGAGTAGCCATTAGGGAATCGCTGTTCTGGGTAGATGTAGAATTTTTGATTTTGATATTTCAATATTTTTCTTATTCAAGCAATATATCATATTTCACATAGTAGAAATTCAAACTCTGATCGCACAAAGATTCAGCAGAGAGTGGATATGAACTTCTTAGTTCAAAATTCAAATATTTTTTTAACAAATGGAAAGACATGAAAGCCTCAAAAGACAGCTTTCAGTACTATTTAATAGCCACAGGGCACATGAGACACCCTCATTTTTTCTACACACTTTCACGAGGTTACATCATTGACGTTCAACAGGTAGAGGTTCCATAACCTACTCTTTACTAGCTCATTGCAAACACAATATAAGTGTCTTTTACGTACTAAAATAATTTCACTCTATAATTTACGTTTCACTTACATTACTTGTCCATCCCATCATTTTCACTTAAGCACTTTGTTATATTTCACATTATTGTGCCAATTTATTATTTTTTTTTATCTATACATTCTCTATGTATGCCTGCCATAAGATTTACCTAACTTTTCTTTACATATTTGTCTCGACTAATACATCAGATTTTTGTCTTTCTGTTTGTATATGTAAATGTCATTTTTTTAGCTGTTGCTCAAAGTACTATAACAACAACATTGTTTCTTGTGTGCTCTTTATTATTCTCTTTATCTTCTCATCTGCATTTTTTTTTAACCCTTTATATCTATTTTTTTATGTAAGTTCATAACTGTACAAATATATTTCCTGGTGATATTTTATTATGTTTTTTAAACTTTTAAACTCCTTTCAGTGTTCTTATCCTTTCTTTTCTGCCTACACTATTTGCCAAACGTAGTTACAACATATCAAATGTAAGGCAGTTATCAAATTTGACATCTAGTTCAGTGATACTAACACAACTATTGAGGAGGGAATCAGAAATATAGTAAAAAAAGACTATAGGATTGACTTTCCGAGTATAAGTCTTGATTTTATATTTTTCAACATTCAAATGTATCTGGTTTGAATCGCACCAGCTGGCAAGTCTGTTCAGGTCTGCTTATAGGGAAACACAATCATGACCATCTGATATTTTAGCATAGATCTTTAGATCATCTGCGAAAAACAATTTATACCTTGCAAAATGTCTGTGATGAATGAGCAACAAAATTTAGAGGGAACCCAATTTTGAACCTTAAGGAACACTGTGAAAAGCAATGAAAGGTGACAGAGATATAACAAGACGAGACCAATTAAGGATTTGAAGAAACTAAAATTATTAAGATTACGGATAATTTAGTGATTTGGCTTTGGCAAAATCTGTATAAATGATGTCAACCTGACCCTGATTGTCCACAGTAGAAGATATAAATTGTGGAAATGAACATAAATTCGAACTAGTAGACCTTCGTATGAATCCATGCTGATGTATGGATACCTTTGGGTAAATTGCTTCCTACAAACAGGACTCAAACGCTTTAACAAAATTACAAATATAGCTATAGACAAATAGGACAACATGTTAAATAGTATTTATTACGCAAGCACTGTGACACTCTTACTGAAAATACTGGTTTAATTTCCTTTTGTCTTTTTAAAATATATTCTTTGGGAAACTTACTTAAACAGAAGTGCGATCAATGTGATTGATATCAGAGTGAGAAGCATACACATTTTCATTTTCTAAGATTTCTTAAGGTTGTGATACTTTGTATAGATGCATATACTCATTTATATAATGGATGATAGATAGATTAGTTTTGTGCAACTTTACGTATCTTTGCATAGTATAGAGTTTTGCCAATGCTGTAGATTACATCGAATATTTGATATAATTATAAAATTTTATGTGCAGTTAATAATTTGACACTGCATTAAACTTTTTAAAAGGAAATTCTTCTTCTTTGGATAAATATATCAAATAGCAATGAAGAATCAACATTTTAACTTTTTAACTCTTTTCTTTTTATAAACCACAATTTATTTTTGTCCAATAAAGCATTTCGACTGCACATGCAAGTAGAAATAAATTAATTTTGAAAATAAATTTCTGATTTTGAGCAAACAACTTACATAAAATATAACTTTTAACAACAAAATTGATCTAAATGTAAACAAAATTACCAACAGACAGAAAAAATCATTTTTAACAATTTTGAAATATTTTAGTTATTTTTGGAATGATTTTATTAATACCCTTGTAGGTGTCATAAACGATTTGGAGCAATGAATAAAAAAAAAATATTGTAACTGATTCCAAAAAAAAATTACAATGAAAAAAGTTGCCCCCCCCCCCCTCCATATGATCTTAGTTCTATTGGTTTGCAAGTTTATATTTACTTTTCCCAGATTTTATATAAAGAATACTTACTTTACTTAGAATTTTGGTAGTATTAGTAGCAGCCAATCTAGTAGCCTCATGGTGGTCATCCATAACCCTAAATAATTGAGTCCATAATTCATTCATAGAATCTACAGAATCATGAATGGATCTATTACCAGCACCTTTTAGGAAATCTTGTAATGCCAAACAGCAAGATTGTCGCACTCGAAACTGTGCAGATGTCAAGTTGGCCAACAAATCTGCTAAAATTTCATGATGATACAGATCCAACTAAAATTTTAAATATAATATATTAAGAGACATAATCAATTCTGCAAAAACTGCATTCATTCACCAATATTTACATGAGGAACTTGGGATTGAAGCTGTAACTGAAAGGAACTTATGTGATATATTTAATCATTTGCAACACTAACCCTTGGTATGACTCGTATCTTTTTCAATGCAAAGCTCTAAAGAAGTTATCTTAAACTAGTGGTCACCAACAATTATTAGAATCAGTTATAGCTAAACAGCTTGGGGTCATTTATCATTCGTCTTAATAAAGGGGTTGATGAGTTTAAGAACCGCTGCTTTACATAAAACGCTAGAAAGATATACAATTATTCGCCAGACTCAAACATGTAAGAAACCATGAATAATTGTTGTAGATGTATATTATGACAAATATTTAAATAAAAAACTACTTTATTGAAATGAGCATACTTTTTTCGGTACTGAGATCACAGCTCAGATTTCCCTCCACCCAAATCCAGCACTGGTAAAATTACTATAACTGTAACTAATCCCTTTCGGAGTGGACACTACTAACAAAAAGCCTTCTCCATTTCCCCCTATCCAGGCAAAATTCTTTAGCTTCTAATAATACCATAACACTTTGTCATACGTGCCCTTCCATTGCTTCTACTTCTTACATGTCTTCTTTTCAGAATCTCACCAATATCACCTAACCATTTTTTAATAAGCCTACCTGCATGTCTCCAACCCTCTAACGTACTTACATATATCTGTTTTGTAGCTCTTTACTCACTCATTCTTACTAAATGCAAATACCAGCGAAATTCATGAGCTTTGTACCCTATCAATCCATCTCCCCTATTGTGGCTGTGGAAATCTACATAAACAATTAATCCAATTCTTATTGCATAGACTTCTAAGATAGAGCATACCCACTGCATTTCTCTTTCTCTTCTGAGGTTCCTGTCGTACCCATATCACACTACCATACATAAGTGTGTGAACTAAAACACTATCATAAATAGCCTCTTACGTAACTCCTTCATTTTTTATAATCATCAACATAACAGCATCTATTTTCCGACCTACCTTCACCAGTTTCTCAGCCTCTAATTCAATTCTTCTATCTCTTGAAAACCTGCCCCTAGGTATGAAAACTTGTCCACTTGCTCATGTATTCTCAAGTACACTCTAATTGCACATTAAGTTCTTACTGTTTAACTCTCAAATACCAAAACATTAGTTTTAGCCACGTTTACTTTAAGATCCATCCTTGTAACCCATCATCAGCGTACATTAAAACATTCACTTTTCTACCACTGACTAATACTCACTCTCTCCATGTAAGCCTCGCAGATACATGTATCTATGAAAATATTAAATAACTAAGGAAACATCACACATCCTTGTCATATTTCAAACCATTTACTCATATATCCATTAATCCAAATACTTTCATTAGGCTCTCTACAACACCATACTCTCTTAAAACGTTCCAAAAAAACAGCCTATTCGCAGTCACAAGCTTCCTCTAGATCAAAAAATTTACAGCATAACTTCTTTCTATCTTCTATATATTTCTGTATTACCTGCCAGGCATAAAACCACACTAAATTTCTCAAGCCTTCTCTTTTCTAATGTTGCGCACTTTCCAAATCATAACTTCCCTAAACAGTTTTCTTTGAACCCACATTCTATAATTCTTGCAAGCAAACTTGTCACCCTTCCCTTTATATAAAGGGCACACAACAGTATTCTTCCAATCATTGGCACAATCGAACTACCTAAGCATGTATTAAATAACTAATAACTCATAAACTAGTTCACATCCACAGATAAGCATTTCCCTTGTTATGCCATCCACTCCCACAGCTTTTTCATTTTTCAAACATATAATCACTTTCACAACCTCATCTTCCATTATACTCAGTATGTCTTCCCCTGTCATTTCATTCGCTCCCACATAATAATTTATATTCATCTCAGCAAAGCCACGAAACAAAATCTCAAAATACTCTGTGTTAAAATTAAACTAATAAAATTGCTTTAATTTTTGTTTTAAGATAGTTGAAAATTCTTACATGCACCCTCTAGCACACCTCATAATATTTCACATAAAACTTCCAACAGAAATTCCACACAAAGCACACTTGTAGCAATAAAAAAATATAGCTTACCATTTTTTGAGATTCAGGAACCAAAACCTGCCAAATATTCTGCATAGAAGCTTGAATAGACGGCGTTGGATCGTATTTGTATCGGTAAAGTTTTGGAATTATTTTAGACAAATGTGGTTTTAAATGTTCCCCACACTTTTGAGCAATACTCGAAAATCCAAATGCAGCACCTTTTTTTGAATTCCAAATAGAATTGTGATTGGCTAAATTCATGAACTGATAGATTAAATCTGGTTTGTTTAGATCAGAAGCCAACGAACAAAGTTCTTTATATGTAGACAAGTTTCCGCTGAAAACAAGAAAAAATATAGTCAAGTTATCTTAGATAGAAAAGAGTATACCATATGGGACAATTTTAAAACATTTTCATCCCAAGAAATAATTAAATGTCACTTTATATTATAAGCAAATGCACAATCGCATCTTTAATTTTTACCAATGCAGCCTTCAGCTTTACATTTTTGATAGTTTAACTTTGACGAAGTGAGAGGAATGTTTAAAATTAATAGTAATCGCCTGAATCTAAAAGATGTTATAATGCAAGGGTAAGCCTTGCGACTGATAACACAAAAAATGCTTGCTTTGCCTTTAGTGCTAAGCTCAATAGTTTGACATAGACAATGAATGTTAATAGATTTCCCTTTTGAGAAAATTTATATATAAAAAAATCCAAACATAGGAACATAGAGGACACTTTTACTTTAATATAATATAAAAAATATATTTCTTTTCAAATGACAAGTGAGATTTTTTTTCTTAAAATACAACCTGCTAGAACGTGTGCAGAAAAAAATACATCAATTTTTACAAACTTAATCTTAGAATAGAAAAAAATCAAAACATAGGAACATAGAGGACACCTTTATCTTTAATATAATATAAAAAATATATTTCTTTTGAAATGACAAGTGAGATTTTTTTTTTTTAAAATACAACCTGCTAGATCGTGTCAGACAAAAATGCTGAAGTATCTATACATTAAAAAATTGAATACCTATCCAGAACAAGGTTTCTCTAGTGCTATTTCACTTCAAAATTTCAATATGGTCTCCCTAATGCGGTAGGCAGTTAGCAAGAGGTATTAAATATTTGTGTACTAATACCAAAGTTGCAATTGGCAAATTAGTACAACGTCATTATTTTCACAAAGTGCCGGTCGTGTATTTGTAAATACACTTGACTTTTGCAGTGCATTCTGCTATTATTATAATGACAGATGCAACTCTGTTAATTACGTAGCCCGCAATATATGTGCCAGGGAGATAAAATATTTCCAATTTTTCAACAATTAATTTAGCGGCTATGGAAGAATTTACATTTACAAATACACGAACGGCAAAAATAATAACTTTGTACTAATTTGCCAATTGCAACTTTGGTATTAGTACACAAATATTGAATAACTCTCGCTAACTGCCTACCACAAAATCTAAGATCAAAAGAGCGAGGAGTAGAATGCAAGGTACACTGTTTCAAAGAATGCAGGTTGCAGTTCACTGATGAAGCGGTGGTATTCCGCGAAACGTACATATGGATCAATCGACCGCGGTTTGAAATGACTTTTGCAGTGCATTCTGCTATTAATATAATGACAGATGCAAATCTGTTAATTACGTAGTCCACAATATATGTGCCAGGGAGATATAATATTTGCAATTTTCAGCATTTAATTTAGGGGCTACGGAAGATTTTACATTTATAATTAATAAACAGTTATGTTACAAACTATTCAATAACCTTGTTGATGATCCCATATTGTTATTTCTTAACAGTCATGTTCTCTCCACCAATTCACACTATTTATGTAATATAACTCCAGCATTTTTACATTATCTTACATTATATTTATTATTTTGTATTATATTTATTATCTTGTATTATGTTTATTATTTTGTATTATGTTAAATATCTTTTAATTTTTATAATCTTTATAACCTGCTATGAAAATGGAGTAGTCAGTGGAACCCTGTATCTTTCTATCAAACATTAGCACTATCAATTTCAACACAAAACGACCAGAACATCCTATCAGTAGAAATAAGGTGATAAAGTAACTCTTTTACAGTAATATATGAACAATAGAAATGAACCAGCATGTATTTGGTATGAGGTTTGTACACATGTCTCTACCATACATATTGGATAGTATAAATAGAACTTTTCGGTGATATTGTCCATTGTGACTACTTCCAACATCATCAGTAGCTCCCATATTAAAATAAGACACAATCAATGATAAACTTTGTACATTTGTTCTTGATAACTATTGATCTTTGAGAGGAGTCCTCAAGAAAGTTAACTTAAACTTTATTAAATAAAAAAAAAATGGTGAATGACTCAATTGTTGGAATAATACCAGTGTCATAAAAAAATTTTTAAAGCTTGGTTTTCATAATATCCCAAAATTAAATCAGTTTACGCTAATTGTGTAACTTTCACATAATATGGCTTTTATGAGTCATCTTCTTTCAAGTTATCTGTGATTCATATGGTTTTACTTTCTCTAGTGAATGCAATCTTCGGCAGTATAATTTACAATTTTCTTATTACACATATGGGTTTGTCTTCATTGCTCTTAAATTTAAAATATAAAGGTATTTAATTTATATCTGTTCTAACTATTAAAAGAATTTGACTTCTCCTAATTATCATATCATATATATGGTATCAGATGCAAAGATCTTAATATCTTCTACATTAGTGACTTTCTTCGTGATAAATAGCATTTAGTTGTTTAAAGTTGTCAATCTTTACGTTATGGTGTTTCTTTTGAACAAATTACTGTTTATGTGAAATATTTTTACTCCTCTATAATATATTCTTTCGGTTTAAAATTAAATTTATAATAATTCCTACCTGCCCATTTTCCACAAATTACGATTACTCAATGAGAAAAAACAAAAAAACGTATACATACCCTGTAGGAGCTTTTCCTAACTGTCCCTCTTCAAATAACTTAGTATCATCAGTAACTTGAATGGCTTGTCGCCTTCCTGTAGTTAATTGTTCTACCAAAGTATTAAGCAAATCTTCCGATTGTGAATAATCATAAACTAAACACAATCCCTTCGATGCAACATCTTGGACAATATCTAAGTGACAAAAGAAAATATATAATTTACTATCATCTCTGTACAATAGTCAAAATTTCTCAACCACATATAATTTATACTTATAGAAACTTGGATTCTTTTTAATGAGCAACATCTTAATACTCTTCTCATTGACCTAAAATTATTGATTAAAATATTTTTGCGTTGTAAATAAATATGTATAATTTAATTTTTTCAACTATCACAGGTTTAAAACTCTGCAGATGAGGTATTATATCTTTCTTACAAAAATAGATTTATTACAACATGCAAATTGTTGGTAAGAAAGGGTTAGACACACAACTTAAAGTCAACTTCAAATGTAGACAGAGCCTGTCACTGCAAATCAACATAAAATACTAAATTCAACATGCCTCAAAATTGACACTTAGTATTAGGTTCATTTCCCCATTGTGAAATGTCTCAAAGTGCAAGTTTGCAGATGAAAAAAAATTATACTGTCTAAACCATACATCATATACACTGGATAACTGAAGCATATAAGAACAAATAAAAAAATATAACGACATCTATATCATGATATACCCTACTATATCATTTTATACAATGTAGATAATGTATCGCTATTTCAGAGACAACACAGAATTCCATATGTACATTTCATACCATACATGAACTGAAAAATAAGCTTACATAAAAATATAATAGTGATTTGATAATTAAGTAGCTTCCATGTATTTTTGTTTAACAAAATAATGAGAAAAAAATTTGTCACTACATTTAAAATTCCTGCCAATACTTTTGTGCAATCTCTAAAACAGACATAAAAAATAAATATAGCCAAACAATACAAATTAATATCACATGTGCAATCATAACGTTTCATAGTTTTGTAGAGTATTGTCAATTCAGTGTGTATGATCAAAGGTCTTAACAATACAATGAAGAAATTGAATAATAAAAGATTAGTATGAGAATATTACTGAGCTGAATGAAATATACCCTTCTTAATTTGATGTATACTTCTTAGAGTTTACAAATGAATTAAAGCATTCAATGCTGATGCTATTATACTAAATAACAAATGGGAGAATAATCTATACATTAATACAAACATTATTGTAATATAGCATTGCTCAATAAATATCTATAAATACATATCTTTATCTTTGCCGAAGTTTTGTCCACCGTTGTAGGAGACATCAAGACATGTAGCTCTTAAAAGTGCTGAATGTAAACTGCCATGCTGCTCTAAAAGTATTGACTGACATGTGGCTCTGAAAAGTGCTAATCATAGACTGTTAGCCTACACCAAGCCCTTTTAAGAGCTACACGTATTGATAATGTCTCCAGCAATGGTGGACGAAATAACAGCAAAAAGAAAAGCCTATACATGGTTATCTCCCGGAAAACTTGAAGATATGTACTGTAACCATGGAAGAACATTTCGTTGCCCTAATATCAAATGGTGTTCTTTCCATCAAAGGTAATTGAAATAAACTTATATGAATAAATACAATATGATTGCTTTTGTAATATATGATTCATTAGCCGGCCTAGTTATAAGCAGCTCAGTAGGCACCTCTTATTAATACTAATAAAATATAGCACCAAAATTTAGTTTTTTACAAAATTGGAGCTAAAAGGTTTTAAATTAGGGTGACGATTTCATGCTCATTCTACATTTAATTCAAGAGTTATTATACTCATATTATTTAAAATAATTAAAGCACTAATTACAATTACCATTATTTTCCGCTAGCAAATTCATAAAAGCATTTTGCAAAATTTTTAGTTTATTTTTTACTGGTTCTCGTTCACCGCAACTCTTCAGGATAGCTAACAACCAAATTGCAGAAGCTTGTTTAGCATTTGGGTGCAGCTCTCTGGCAAATCTTAGCAGCTCATCAAGGAGCCACTCTAAATGTTCATTACTTGGTTCTTCTAACATAGTACTGTTTGGTGTATAGTCATTCGAAAGAACAGTCCAAGCATCGCGAGCCTCAGGTGACCAAATGCTCTGAACACACATTACCAAAGACTCCCCAATTGTGAAATGGACCTCAACATCTTTTGTCTGTAAAATAAAATAAACTTTATTTGTTTGATAGTTAAAAAATTTAAACCATAATGGTACAAAACCTGAAATGTACCAAAAAACGCGTATGTACCTAAAACATTGAAACTGGCCTAGTATACACCGCGTTACCTATATTTAGGTCGCTATATACACCGCATCTTGAGTACCTGACCTGAAATAGGCATCATACCTACAGTAGGTAACTTGCTTAGGTCGCCCCTCTACGGAGCTCTCTTTGGTTTCTAGGCAAAGCTAAAAATGCAGATTTCTATATTACCAGACATCATCAGCTAACTTGTTAAAAATTAAACTAACTCAAATGTTTCTTAATTTTATGGAAAATATGTCTGGATAATAGAATGGGCCTATAACCTAAAAGATCGTCCATTTCCTCAAAAAAGTAAATGAAGACCTATTTGCACCACTAACCCCATTGCTTCTTTAACAGCTATAATATTTTTCTTTCAGATGATTCATTTGTAATTCATTGTTTGTAAATATCATCATGTTTATTTATTTTTAGACGACCATTAGTCGCATTACTTCGTTTTTGCTGCATAATGTTAAGAAATAATGTATCTCTGCCTCACTCCAGTTCAAGCCTTTTATTTTCTTCGCACATGACATTTTAAAATCTACGTTTAAATTTGTCTATGTAAATTTAATGTCAACGAGTTTTAATTCAAACTTTTAAAAGTCAAGTCGTACTCCACCAAGTAGCGTATTTTGGTATTTTCTTGGTAAAGTGACCTACTTCAGACCAGCGTTTACACCAATACGAACTATTTAGGTAAGGTACCTAAGCGTTATTTACGTTACCTATTGTAGGTCAGGCCAAGCAAAATGTTGACCTGACCTAACATAACCTAGTGACCTTAAAAACTCTTTTTTAATGAATAGTGGTGCTAGGTATATCGGTTCTCGATAATCTGTTTACTTTTACACTTATGATGTGTAACAGAGCATATACAAATACAATACATTCATTGTTGGTTAATATTTCCCCAAATTTTTACTCGAGTAATTTCTTCACAGCTTGTTTAATATTTTATTATAATGAAGTATTTAACAACAAAAATAGTTATTTTGCAGATATTTAAGTTGAAAGACTGTATTAAAAACTTTCATGTTAATTCATTTATGGCAACAGTTTGAAACACTCTCAATCCAATCGACGAATCATACTTCCATTTTATAAAAATATATTGAAGGGTGACGAGCATATATTATATTCGTATACAGATATGTGGTTCTCGATTCTCGGTTATTGTTTTTAAGTACAAACGTAATCCTCACGGATTGGTCACATTACGGCTGTCTCAATTGTACTAACCTGATAACTCTGATGTATTATGAAAATTTCCAAATTGTTAACGTAATAATTTTTAAAGTAAATTGAACAGAAAGTTTATAAATACTCTTCCTGATATTGCCTATAATGTAAATTATTAAATGAATTCAAATTGTATTACATTATTGTAAAGAACTGCAAGAGATTTGATATCATATATACAAAGAATTTTGTAGTATTTATTTTGTATGAAGATAGTTGTACACTCTATTATAAAGTAATTCTATGAATGTACATTTGAAATAATGGAAATTATATTGACAGGTATGGTATCAAGCAGTGTGAATTCTTTGAATATAATTGTACTTGTTGAACTGTTTTGTGAACCCGTAAAAACATTACAGTGGTATCAGGTGCACGGTTTAAACGGTTGTTAACAGACTACATTAAATAGTTAAAATAAATGTGATAAATGAAAACTAGGGCAACTAAGAAAATGGCAGACACAGAAGAAAAAATCAAAGAACCAATGAACAAGAATCAAATTCTGCTAATGTCCAGAACATCCTGAAAGAAAATTAAAAAAATTTAGTAAACTAAAAAAAAATTCTAGAAAATGTGAAGACAAAATAGAACAGAAACTTGAAGAATCTTCCAGAAAAAGTGAGGAGAATTCTAGAACGTTTGAAATAAAAATAGAACACAAGCTAGAAGAAATGGAGCTGTTATTTATATGAAGGAGAGGTTACTGAAATTAGGCAATGAAGAAGTAAGTCTGGGCCTTCCTGGGTCTAAGCTAATCAGTTAGTGCCTCCTACTTACCGATGATGTCACAACCCCGTCTATGTCTGAACAAATAATACAAACTAAGATTGAAAATGAAATGGATGATTTCAGATTAGGTCTTACTGAATCTTGTGTAGAAAATCCAATCAAAAATGGAGTTCTGGTAGGAAGAGCCCTAGATAGTTACCAAGATGCAATTCCAGTTCGTAACAGTTGCTCAATGTGAAGATGATGGAGTACACATAAATGAGAATAAAAGATTATTTAAGGAAAATAAAAGCCGAATTGCAGATGATCTAAAAAATGTATCAACAATGGAAGAAAACAAGTGCTAGAACTTCTAAGGCAATTCCAAGTCATATTCACTACTGGAGAGGAAGACTACGATCGTACCAATGTGATACAACATAAGATCGACACCGGTAGCGCCACCGCTATATAGCTGCATCCAAGACGTTTACCGCAGGCTAAATGGGAAGAAGCTGAAGACCTGCTGTAGAAAATACAACAACAGGGCGTCATAGAACCTTCCAGTAATCCTTGGGCCTCACCTTTTGTTCTGGTTTTTAAGTAAGATGGATCTACAACATTTTATGTAGACTATAGAAGACTGAACGACGTAACAAAGGATTGTTACCCTCTGCCACCAATAGATAACACTTTCGTCACCTTGGTAGGATCACAATGATTCTCAACATTAGACTTGAAGAGTGGTTATTGGGACGTTAAGCTGGACCGTAAACACTGACAAAAGAAAGCTTTTACTACAGGATCAGGGCTGTGGCAGTTCAGCGTCATACCATTTGAAAAACATAAGGGACTGGTTATCAAAGGTTTATCTTGGAAGACCTGTATGGTTTACCTTAACGATGTCATCGTAATCGATAGGACATTTGAAGAATTTGAAGGTTTTTTGAAGATTGAAAAATGCCCAAAAATATAAAAATGCCACCTATTCAAGAAGAAAGTAAAATATCATGGACATGTGATGTCCAGCAAAGGTGTAGCGACAGATCCCGATAAAATCTCACCAGTGGAGAAATGGCCAACCCCGAGAAGTAAGCATAATATAAGAAGTTACCTGAGACTCTGTATTTACTATTGAAGATTAGTCCCAGGGTTTGCTTATATAGCTAAACCTTTGCATAACCTGATGGAAAAAACGAGAACATTCGAATGGACAGAAAATTGCCAAGAGACGTTTGAAGAATTGAATGAAATCTTAACTAACGCTCCAATCCTTAGTTATCCTCGAATGGAAGTTCATTTTGGTCACTGCATTAAGGCCATACTCTCGCAAATCGAAGATGGTCAGGAAACAGTGATTGATTACTTCAGCAAGTCCTACTAAAAGCCTGAAAAGAACTACAGTAGTCACAAAACAAGAACTAATGGCCATTGTCAAAATTATAGAGGACTTCCATAAGTACCTACATGGAAAGCAATTCCTCCTTAGAACAAATCATGCTGCCCTACAATGGTTTCTTCGCTTTAAAAATCCAGATGGTCAGTTTGTTGGCTAGGAAAACTCCAAAAATATCACTTTACCACCGTACACCGTAGAGGTAAGATCCATAACACACATGCTGTCAAGAAGACCCTGCCCATTGGAGTGTAAACATTTCCAACGCCTGTAAGAAAGAATGGAGATGCTAACAGTCTCTTGCTCAACAGTCAAGGTGGAAGGATGGACAGATGACGAAATAAAAGGAGTACAAAAAGACAAAGACCTACGACCAATTACGAACTGAAAGAAGTAGTGAACCAGAGCCAAGTAGTGAAAACTTACTGGGCACAGTGGAACTCACTGAATATGGTAAATGGATTGTTGAAGAGAGCTTTAGAAAACGAGAAGGGAGATGAAAAGAAAAACAATAGGGAAAGTTCAAGAATGGTTCTATTGGGTCAGCAGTCACAGGGATGTCAAAAAATGGTGTAGGAAAAAAGAAAGGCTCTGATAAAACAGTATAGTTTAGGGAGACCGTTCGAGAGAATTGCTAGACATAGCTGGGTAGTTCCTAGAGACTAATTACTGGCAAAAACTACATAATGGTTGCCATAGATTATTTCAGTAGATGAGTTGAGGCATATGCCCTACAAAACTAGGAAGTCGCGACAGTTGCTGAAGTGTTGATTAGGGGGTTCTTCAGTAGATTTGGGGTATCTCCAGAACACCAATCTGATCAAAGAATAAACCTTGAATCAAAGTTGTTCCAGGAGACCTGGAAACTACTTGGGATAAGGAAGACGCGAACTACACCATTACACCCTCAGTCTGATGGAATTGTGGAGCGAATGAATCGCACCATGGGCAAATACCTATCCAAAGTTGTTTCCGCACATCAAAGAGATTGGATTCCTCTATTATATACCGCTCAACTATTAACGAAACGACTGCTTGAGTGATTTTTGAAAAGAAATAAGATTACCTAGAAACTTGATTTTTGGCAGCCAGTGAGATGAACATGAAGCAGGTGATAATTATGTCGACAAACTAAGAAAAAAGATTGATGATAATCACAGTCTTGTCCGAAACAGCATCCAGACTGCAAGCGATAGAATGAAGAAAAAATACTATGTATGAGCCAACGCTGGATGATTCAAGGAAGACAATCTAGTCTGGTTGTATAATCCACAATGCGGATGTTCCATGGTATTTCCAAGGAGTTCTGCAAGCGATTCCAGGGATTTGATGAACTGCATACAATGTCTACGTTACTGAGCAGATATGGCCCATCTCATCAGAAAATAAGAGAACATACCGGCAGACTCGACACTACCCACCTGCATATAAAAGCAAAGAGGTCCTGGCCAGACAGCAATTAAAGTTAGAGACGTGTCAATTTGATTATAACAATTAGAATACAGTTGTAGAATTTATCATTGTGTTGATGAAAACTAAACACTTTAAATTAAATATATATTAAATTTTTTGAACTGTTATTTGTTGATCAATAAAAACGGTACAGTATAAAGTATTTATGCGTAGCATACATATACATATGCATACATTGTTATATTTGGAAAACAAACTCTTACAAGTCTACCTACTACTGGAAAATATTTATATAATCCAAGTATATCTACAAATATCCACATAACTGCAAACTTTTGTAAAATTTAACTGTAGATCAAATGGCCAGTTGTCGTATTAAATAGCAGTTCCATCAATAACGATGTTACCACAAAATGTGATTCTCTATATTCTTCACAGTAAATATATACTAAATAAATTATTTCATTCTCATAAAAAATAATAAATCAAACAAACAGAATAAATATTACTCAACTAATAGTTTCAAAATTTTAAAAAAGTCAACTAATAATGCACTCACTTATCAAATTTGAATATGCGATGTTATCACATCATATGCATTAACTAAAATGGAGAATCAAAAACAGATAAGTCAGAATACCTCTATTAATTACATGTGAAATGATTTAATTACGAGTTCATTTGCCCATTCTTTCAGTGGTTTCAAAATAAGTGTCAAAATGATCAAATACTAGACATGCACGGCGGCAATGAAAAGTTTCTTCTACTTTCTGGTGCATCAACAGCGCCTTCTACGCATGTGTCATATTCGTGGACATTAGCAAACTAGTGTTTCAATGCAAATTCCACTTGATCCTCTTTTCCAGTGTTCAAATTGTCTTTTTTTGCAGCATCTTCTATTTCAACATGTTTTTTTTTAATTTTACACAAATATACTAGCACAGTATTTAATTGCACTGCCGCATTCTGCTGGCTAATTTTCAGAAAACTTATCATACCGTTCTGAAAACATATTTCTTTCTTTTAAACTGAGATCTCTTTTTCTATATCCATAATTGCACCGGGTTAGAATAGATCTGACATATCATCGCATTCATTCACGGTAGAAACTAGACACACATGTGCATTGGCAAAGAGTGGCCCGCTCGAATTTGAGCATAATAGGAAAATTCAGGAAACTAGGTGCCCTTGGACGAAAACTATCATAAAAAAAAAATGATAACATAAACCAAAGTAATGATTACTATAAACGATGTTTTTCGTATATAGTATTATACAGCCGCACTTCGTAATAGTGATAGCAACACCCAAATGATCACATTATCTGTAATTACAATGAACGGGTTTTACTGCATTTGATAAATTTTTGGTGTCAAAATATGGTTGTAAAACATTATATTTTTTACAAATAAATTCACTTTTGATCTGCTATTTTCTACTACAGTACATGTTATGGGTATCATTAAATTCATAATAATCTACTGAATAATAAGTGTACCATTGTATAGTA
>JAWQRN010000533.1:0-28655 GCA_033557685.1 Sperchopsis tessellata
ATATATATATATATATATATATATATATATATACATATATATACATATATATACATATATATACATATATATACATACAATTAATAAAGACTTGAAACAACACAATCCCATTAGGCACCCTTTAAAATTGCTTTAAAAGCCGACCGTCACTTGTGGCTTGAATTTTTAACCAAAACGAAAAATGACAGATGGTCAACCAAAGAAATCAAAGCAGTAAAAATCTCCATATACAGAGGCTATAAAATTCTAAAATGTCTGTAAAAAAGGTGGAAGGATCAGAAAGGCTAGTAACACCAAAAATATATTTTATATTAATTGCCAAGAAAATAAAGTAAGCACACCATGAAACAGTGACGGCTTAAGTGATACCTAGGTTATAAACCTATATTAAAAACTGGAAAAAAAACCAAACTAGAGATAAATTATTATCAAGAAAATTTAGAAACAATATCATCCTCATGTTAAAAAATTTATTAAATTTTTAAAATGCCATAATGAAAATATAACTTTTATTTACTAATTTTATTGATTCATAGAATAATGAATACTGAATGAAGCAATCCAAAATGACAAGGAGATGTAGAAATACATTCTTGAAAATGCAATTGAGCTAACATAAACAAAAAAGGAGAGTGCAAAACCGGAAAGTGCATTAAAAACAGGCACAAGGAAGAAACAGAAATGAACCCATCCAAAAGAGAAAACCATATTTGGTATTTAATTTTAATCCGGCTTTGGTTCCAGCAAAACAGATAAAATCACTGACAAGTCAATGTAAACGTTTAATATTGTTGCATCTTCGCTCTCCCTGAATTTACAATAAGTGTGAACCAGCTGCCAATTTAGCTACATAATACTACATTCTAATCTTTGTACAATAGATGGAATACAATATTCTGAAATATGTAACCATCTTTGTAGTAGATAAACAAAAGACCCTTGTTGGACAATCTTAGCTTGAGCATACTGTATATTAAATTTGAGGTCAACGTAGAGTTTAAGATCGATACTTACGGTTCAGTTCTATAACACTGCCAATTTGATAATGGTGTTACCCCAGAATGCGGCTCAGTTTGTCCAAAGTGGAACTATCATATTTGTAGCGCAGTGTTTGTCTTTACATTGCAGAGATAATGAAAACAACACCTACAGTAGGTATTCGGTGCGAGAGATGGTTCTGGCTGCTGCCATGAGGCTAGGAAAGGAGCGCAATAGTCGAAAAAAATATATGATCATGTGGGTATACAATGGCGTCACAAAGTACATACAAAAAATATTATTCTGACAACATGCTCCCTAAATATATTAAAAAAATCGGCCGTTGAAGGCTTTTACCCTCCCGAAGATACAATGTTTGCATCAGTTGGCAAAAGAAAATGGCATGATTGTCTAGTGAAAATAAAGAAGGACCTATAAATACATGTTGTGTTTATAGTGACACTCAAGCAGACACGTGGAATAGGGAAGTGAAGGTATTTAATAAATAAAGACAATATAAAAAGTTAAGAGGTATATTGAATCAAAAACATAGTCGAAACTGTATGCCAATTCATCAAACATGATACATAAATTAATAAAAACAGGACACAATATGACAATTTAAAAAATAACAGTTTTGACTATTAGGAGGAAGTACTTGAGTAGTAAATTGCCTTTCGTGAAAAGCTTGCTCAATTGTACAGGTCCGCTTTAAAATTCTAGGAACCATTGTCCAGGACCAACTTTATATCAAAACAGAGAATAAAATAGGATTGCAGGATCCTCAGCATGGAAGATAATCTTGATGGTAAGGTGCTTACCATAATAATAATGCCCAATTGCAACAAAAGTGACTGGAAAAATTAAACGAGTTATAACTAATATGGACACTGCAGTAACTGATGACAAACGGAAAATGTACACTTTAAAACGATTAAGAAAATTACAGAAAGTTTACGATATTCCAATACAAGAAAATATTAGACAGTAATGTAGCTAGTAAACAAACATGCTTTATAAAATTTCGATACCCTGAATATTTCAAATAAATTATGTCTAATATTTAAATTGGTTCTTGAAAAATATGGACAGAATAAATGGGCAGTGAGAACAATTTAAGAACAGATCAGTAAGAGTTCTTATAAAGCGTGACAGGTAACCTCGCTTAACTATAAATTCCGCGCCAACTACTCCTTAACATTGCATAAACAAAGACTTTTCTTCTAGTTTATTCTGGATCTAGGAGTGGACAGATTTGCGTGGACCTTATAGAAGTCCAGAAAGGTCTACTAAACCTGGCCCAGATTCTCCAGTGAGCCGACCCAAACGTATATCCACGACAGCTCAGTTAACAACAACCTTCGGTAACGCGGACCCCATACTATCTGTTTTGCTTGATTTTGTAGTAGGCCAAAACGGTATGTCAGAGTATCTCGTAGTGTATACAAGGATCTCTGAGTACACCTACAGCTTGCTATAAAAGTGACTGCTTCACACCTTTCAACCAAGTTAAACACTGCCCGAAGTTGTCTGCCGCGCACTCAGAAATTAAAATAGTATTGACAGTAACGCCCCGCTTAGTATTTAAAAGTTGACTAACCCTCTGCATACACCTACAACGAGATGTATACCTACGATCTCTTGATGTATACCTGTGCAGTGTAACAGGGCAACAAAAGGCCCACAAAGTAGAAACAATTTGAAATACTCTGATTCAAATAACTGAAAAAAAAAATTAAATTAATTCTAAATAAGCGGATTTATTACAATATATTTGATACATCTAACTCAATCCTACCTTTATCATAGAATTTTATGAAGGATATATTCGCCAAAGCTATTAGTTTAGTTTCGTTTATGGATGGCTCTTGAATCAAGGAACGGAAAGTATTATTACTTTTGTATGGGTTCAGAAAAAGCTAGAACAGCCCTACCTAATTAGGCATGTTTATCTCTGCTTACTTTGAGCTTTTTATGTTGAATGTTAACTCGAGGTTCATTCTGGCGGATAGAGAGGCTTTGATAATTTGAAGCTGACTTAACTTGCCGAAATTGTTGTAGGCTGCTATAATTCCTTTAATTACATTAGGCTGGACCCTGTCATTAGTAATCCTGAAGCGTAGTACGTATCATTGTACGTGTTGGTGGGTTCTTCCAAATGCATCTCTCAAGAGAAGTTAGCAATCGGCAACAGCTTAAGATAACTGTGAGTATTATAACTGGACATCCAACTCTGTAATGCTGTAGTTATAAGAAGTAAACATTGTCAAAAATGCAGCAAAATTAGCCTCTATGCCTGAGTAAAAGATACCTTGCCAAATTGTATATACTTGCATGCAAAGGTTTTATAAATTGTATTATGAAGTTACTTATAAGGAAGATATATTCAGATAGTAAAAGTGATGTTTATTTACCTATTATTACTAAACCTTAACTGCAAGTCAGATGCTTCCAGTGGGTTATGATATATTGCGTTGTCAACATTTGTAGAGTACTATTATGCTTCTTTTGTAATAAATAAATATAAATAGGTTGTTCAATGAAACACCAGTCTTTTATATACTTTATTTTATTATGCCAAATTTTAAGGCACCTGTCTTATATTCAGGGTTACAACATGAGATAAACAGTCGTAAAGTAAAGAAATGAAACAAAATTCTGTAGGAGGCTAATTAACAAATTTGAGAGCGACGGATCTCGGGTTCGAGGCCCAGATGTGGCTGGTTTTCTTCTGATTAGGGAAACGTCTTTAGTTACCTTTTAGAAAAAAACGTAAGAAGTGGGTCCTGTATTTTAAAGGTAAAATTGACATCACGTTTTCTTCAAAAAACCCAATTCTATTTTCAGAACTGGATACGGCAAAATACTCAGGTGTCATAGCCTAATCTCTGGCGGTTATGTTTGGTATCGAAAATAAACCAACGTTAAATACATAGCTACGCATCTGTTAAAGTAATACCTTTCTATTGCAAGTGCAGGTTTATTAACTTTAATACAATTCATATTTTTAAGTGTGTCACTTTTAAAATCCTTGTTTTAGCACTAACCAGTTTTAAATTTAGTTTATAAAATATTGCGAACAAATATACCTTTCAAAATATATAACGGCCACCACATCTGTCGATTTTATCTGAATCATTCCAGTTGGCCTGCAGCTCAATACTGTGGCAAATTCGCTCTTCAGTTCCACTTGCAACATACACAAGCCGCCTGCATGTATTCGTCTGCAGTCTATCGAATCGGTAATAAAACTCTGCTTTTATGTCGATTGATCTACAGATCCGTCCTTGAATTCCAACAAAGTGGAAAAATGTGCTTACACGTCAGGCAAAAATGACCGATCTTATTTTTAAATACTCCTTTTTGAGAGCTTTATAAATGTAATGGTATGTTTCTGGTATTTTATTTCCGAGCCCTTATGGGTATTAATAACAGAAAATGTTAGGTCTTCAATAATCTAACCAAATCGCAAGGCCAGAAATTTCGACTCGAACAGAAGAATTTGAGACCTGCAGCAACCCGCGCCTTTAGTCGGTGTATGTCTTTTCACGAACTGCAAGCGGACTGTATGGAATGGGAATTAAGTATACCAGATCACGTCTTCTTTTGCGTTATAATAGTAGCTTAAGATGTGCAATCTGATTATGTATTGTTTTTGACGATAAATTGCCTTCTTTATTTACTTCAATAAAGACTTAAGAAGTAAATCAGAAATTATGTCCCATCACAATTTAATTTATTGACTATTATTTTGAACTATTGTAGTAATACTGAAATTTTTCAATTCTATCAAAATTAATTAGTTTTACTTATAACTAAATAATAATTCCCATGGTGTAACAGAAGCAGATATACCAATTAAAAATCGGATCGTCAAGCTAACATAAAGTGCAAAACGAATTCAGCTGCAGACACCCTAAATTCTTAGTGCATATTTTACGTGCTTTCGAAGGAAAGAAATAACGTATTTATGAATAAAACCTCCGCTACAATTTAAATTTTATATTAAACTATGCACTCAGTATCGTGGAGCATATTTCAAAACATTACCTTTGTGTTATTAAGTATCAATAAATGTGTTTACAATTGAACGTAATTGGATGATACATATTTTATGGTATTATTATGTTACATGTCAAACCATAAAGAGATAATTGTTGAAGCATTGTTGCTCCGACTGAATTATTTAATCACTCGTATAGTACACGTAGGTGTTTAGTATATAAAGCTGAGAATGCTTTATGCTATTATTCTTATAATAGCACATGAGGGAATTCCATTGCTCGATTTGATTTTTAAAGTTATGCAATTACAAAACAGAATACCACGGTTTCACCTATCACTTTTGATATTCGTATTTCCTACTTTTAATAATATAAAAAAGAATTTATCTTGCATTACCATCCATTTTAATGCGTCTTTGCAAAATACATAAATCCCTATTAGTAACGGTTTATTTCCTCCGCTTATTATATACGCATCGAGCAACAACGAGGCAACTGATTTTAAGAAAACTTAATATGATATTTGGCAAATTATAATACGAACATATAATGCGCAATATACACAACTGGCGAATAACATTCAGTATGTGTACATAGTTTAGACGTCTTTATTCTTATGAATTTATTAAATTTGTAGAATTTTTATTTTTAATCTTCAACAATAGTAACGGGATATTAAGCAATCTAGTAGTAGTTATATTACCTGTATGTGGTTGTTATATAAGAGGAATTATCAATCCACAATTCCCTATGCCGATTTTTTTTATTTGAATTTTATGAATTAAGTAGATTAAATTAATTTACCTAAATAGATTTGGCATTAATCTGTAGAAGAAATTTTCTTTAAAAACATCCTTGCGCTAACTGCTATGTTAGACAGGTGCTTAGCTCTCGTATATGGCTTATATAAGATATTTAGTTCATATGGACGAAGCCCAATAGTATATTATACGAGGGCTGAGCTGCATAGATAGTATAAATAAAATACATAGGTATTAATATCTATTATTATTTAAACTTTAAAAAAATTTATATATTGCATAATGCTACTGTAAATAAAAATAAACGATTAAGTTCTGATGAATAACAATAATTTACTAGTCCCTGATTTATCGCTCTTCCAATACTAATTTAATAATAAATTAAAGTATCAACTTTCAAACAGACAAATTCAACTGAGTAGAAATTTTCTGGCAGCAAAATATCACATACCCATGTAGAAATATGCTCAACAAATAATTTAACCAAGTATTGTTAATTTTCTTTGCTACTTTAGCAAGTTATTGGTTACTTTTGCCTAGCATATTTTGTGGGTTTTGTTTAAGTACTTCGTGCTGCAACAGCCATTAAAATATGTAAAGTAGCAAACATTTTATGTTGCTAAAATAAGATTTTGCTGATTTAAATATGTATATGGTTTCGTAGCCAAATATTACTATAGCATCGGTTTAGCAAAGAAATAGTTGATAGTATGATTAGAAAAACCAGTTTCTGTAGGAAAACATAACGTTGTAGCTGATTACATATTACTTGTTAAATTAATAAGAGAGTAGTTTTTTTTGCGTTATCAAGAATATTACTATGGCATTTACATACCAAAAAAAAAAAATTAGCAACTATAACAAATCCATCATGTTACTTGGACAACATAATGCTAAGATTCATTTTCTATAGGAATTGTTGGATTAGCTAGGTAACAATGTGACTACGTTAACTAAAATATTGCTAATGCATTGTTTGCATAACGACAAAATTATAATATTTCTTGGATAATATAACGATTTAACTGATTTAACTACTGTACATGATTTGTTGGTTTAGCAATGGTGAAGTATGTCTGATTTAATCTACAGTTTTTTATTGCCATGAAATAATAAATAAGTTTATGTAAATTACCAAAATTGTGTTCGTTCTTAGTATGACTATATTGGACGAAAGATGAGAAATACTGATAAGGCAATAGATCATAGAGAGCATAGAGATAAGAAGTAAGTAAGTATGTTGGACTATAGTCAAGTTCGGGGTATGAGAGTCCTTTAGATTTCTAATACATATTATAGTTTTACATTTAATATGACCGTTTAGTTATGGCAACAGAATATCCTGTATTCACAACTGAAATGTATGGCTGTTTTATCTTAGTGACCAATCAAATGTATGTTTTGTTATAGATAAATAAATTATGATGTGTAATGTTATATATCGTTTCTTTAGCAAAAACAGCTTGTCACGATAACGCAATAAATAGTAGAAGTCAGTGAAAATATCTTAGATGGTTATCTTTATTTTATATTTTTCTGTTTAACTTACCAGTTCTCATAGAAACAAATAATTAATAAATATAACAGAATAATTTTGTTAGGGAAGCATAATATCATGTGAAAGTAACATAATAGAACTTCTATAATAAATAATCACTTCCTTTCAAAATAAGAACTTGGTTGCGATAACAATTAATAACTTTGGTAGATAATGACAGTTAAATTAACAAAGTTCGCTGTAATATTTATTAATAAATATCAGCTGTTAAAAGAAACTCTCTGAAATTTTAACAATATATTAGTTGGTTATTTTTATCAAAATATTAATATTTAAGTGTACCAGCAAAGAATTTTATTAAAAATTGCTTTGCCGTTTCAGCAAAAAAAGTTACTATCACTAAATGAAACATATTTTACTGTTAAAGAAGCCAATATTTCGCTGGAGTTGCCAACAATTTTTTTGAGTGTAACAACCTATGAAGTTTCATGCACTTGACGATTATAAATGGCATAGCCAAGACGACGTTTACAAAAATTTAATCGGAGATAGATATCTATCTGCAAGTTTATATTAGTTCGACCTTTTAGACAGAGACACCTAGTGCACGAGTAGAGTAATCGAACCCGCGAATATAATTTTTTGTATTTTTTTTTCTATTGTCTTGAGTAGAGTTTTTATGTATAACTATTATGAGGGTTTATGATTTTTATAATTATTAAAGATTTAGACATGTGCTATGGAATATCCTTCAATTAGTCATGAGTAATCAACCCAAATCATATAACTTGTGATCACTGGAACGTAGTTAAAATCTGAAGTGCATACACCAGTTGCGTGCCTCTTTCAGCATGATTTTGTTTTTGAAATCAAAGCGGTCAAAATATATGTCATCGTTGATGCCTATGCGAAGTTTTAACACTTTTACTTATGTGTATAATAAATATTCTGTGACTTCTAATTTTCAAAGTTATGTGGAAAGGACAAGGTGTGGCATTTATAAAACTTGATTTAAAATAACATAGTTAGTGAATGTGAATACAGATTTGGTATGGGTTAACAGAAATAAGTATTTTTGCTATTACTATAGCTAAATTTTTTTCAAATAGGGAATCCTGTAGCTATCAGTGTTGGTTCATGTAGCGAATTTAAATTTTTAAATATTCATATTAGTTTACAAGTTACTGTTATACAATGGAACTCATTTATTTGAAAAGACATTTTAATTCTATTTGATTGATGATCTAGGCATACTACGGATATTTTCCTGAAAGTGCAGCAGGTAGGGCTGGTTTCTCAATGCCATTTAAACACTGCACCGCTCAAGTTGTCTCCTTGAATATTGAAGAAAATGAATATTCCAGCAATCTTATAGAATTCCTTTTGCACTGAACAAAGAAAGTTTCTTTTAAAATCGACGGAAAGACGTGCGTAAAAAGTTCCCTAGAGACTTCAAATGCCCATTATGTTTACACGTAAACGAGAAGCGCTTTGCCTTTATACTATCTCAGTGAATAGTTCTTATTAAATCATAGTCTTTACATTTAGCATGCTACACGTCTTAGTAAATAGCATTTCAAGTGAAACATTACCTGATAAATGTTTAATTTTGATCACATCACTGTTTTAAGCTCTAAGTCGCTGTAAGGAATATCTGACAGAAACGACATAATTTACATCCAATATTAAGTTAAACAGCTTTGCGACAGTGACAGTGAAACAAAGACATCTAGTTCCATCTTATTTTATGATTTCGATAATATTTGATATCATATTTAGAAGTTTTAAAATCAAGCAGCTGCATAAAATAAGAACATAAAAATTTTTCTAGTATATTTACCTAAACAATAATTCGTTTCCATATATAAAAATCTCAATTTATTAGTCTGCAAGATAATAAAATATAAACTCACGTGAATTATGCATCTATATAGGTATACTGGTCACGGCGTTTTATACCTTGGACGAGAATGTATTTGTGTAAAATCTGCTCCCGCATACATTATCCCTTTGTACTTCTTTTACTTCCTTCATGATAGTTCTCTCACATTTTCTTGTATTTCTGGAGTTGTGGTCTACGAATATTACTCCCACCTCTCTTATTCATTATATATATATATATATTGATCATATGTAAACTACCTTATCACTTTCGTCAATTGTCATTAATTGTTTATTTCCTTCATTTCTAGTGAATATCAAATATAGTTTGTTCTTGTTTTACTACAAATGTTATGTAAACAATCATTATAAACTTCATTAACTTTATTTAATTCATCTCACTGCAATTGTTTCTACGCTCAATCACACTCTTGGCACTTTTATTTAATACAAAATGTTTGTTGTTATCATTACTCAACTTGTTCTCCCTTTATCTTAGAAGTAAATTTTTCTGATTATATTTGTGTCAATCTTTATATAATATATCTTGAAAAAAGCGCGACTTCAGATTATATTAATCCTCTAAAAATAACGCGTCCTATAAAATACAAAACTTCGAGACGTAAAGTCAGAAATCGATAGGTATATTTAAAACTACTACTACAGTATTGAGCAAATTAATGTTCACATTGAGCATTTCTTTATTTTTAAGATGGCAGCACTGCTGCTACAATTTTGACAGATGCTTGTATACAGACATAACCTGTCATTCTGCAATAAGTTTTTGGCAATATCAGTCGTTTTGCCTGTTACTTTCACTGAGTTAAACGTATTTTTGTGGATTTGTGAAAAATATTACATTTTGGTTGATTTTTCGTGTTTGTTGGCATACTGGATATTACGCCAAGAAATATAGGAAAAACAAGTTCACATCCATGACGGAAAGAGATATTGCTAGTGAGTGTTCCTTGAGTTTTGGAGCTGTAAACAAGATAATCAAACAAAAAAGGGAGACTGGACTGGAAGTTCAACGGATGGGGAAATGTGAAAGAAAAAGGAAGGCTGGACTTGCAGTTCAACGGATGTGGAAATGTGGAAGAAAAAGGAAAACAACTCCTAGAGATTAATCTTTTCTTTTGAGAAATAGCAAAGTGAACCCTAAACAGAAAAGCTATGATCTTCAGCAACATTTAGAAAAGTCTGGAGTGAAAAATTCTCGGCTCTACAATTCGTAGACGCCTTTTAGATGGACTAAGAAAAGCAGTAAGACCTCAACAAAAGGACGGAGGCTATGATGAAAAAATGACTGACTTACGCCAAAAAATGTGCTCAAATATCCAGTGAAAAAGATGATTTGGGACTATTTTTCATATGTGGGAACAGGAAAACTTATACCCATCGAAGGCAATGAAAAATATAAAGCAATGTTAGAAACATGTTTGTCCAGAGAAATGGAAATAATTTAAGCAGTTGGCGAACCAATCTTCCAGCAATATACATAACTTTGTCATGTTTCCAAGTAGATGTTGAAATATTTCAAGAACAAAAAGACGACTCTTCTAGATTGGCCTGAAAACTCACCAGATCTTAATCCCATTTAGAACTTGTTGTCTATAGGCAACGCCAGATTGCTTAATATGGATTGTACAACAAAGGTTAAGATGATTGAAGCAGTAATTCAGGTGTGGTTTAAAGATGATAAAATCAAAGAGAATTGCAAAAAATTAATTGACTCTATGTCAAATCGATTTGAAGCCGTAATACAAGCCATATCTCCTATTGAATTACATTAAAAGATATATAAACTAGTACTGTATATATATATTTTTTTTGTTTTCTTTCAATAAACGATATTTAACATAAATCTGCCTGTCCCTGCACAATACTGTATAACTACTATGAAATTTGTCCAAACTGGATGTTTGAAAATAGAAATTTTAATTAAACTTTCCCTTACAAAGAACGAAAACTTACAATTCAATTTTCAATATTAAACTAATACTTAGTGTGACTTGACATAGTGCTAAACTTTTTAAATTTATTCAGTGGTGTAAAGTGTTGTGAAAGGGGATCAAAGAAAATAAATATAAATTTTTGAAAATAATAAATATTGTTTGTCATCGTGGGAATTAACAATTTATTATTGGCTATGTTTAATTTTATTAAATACACTTTTGCAATATTTACTTAGGATGTTATATTATACTTTTGTTGGTAGGACAGCACAGTTTCTAGGGACAATAAAATTAAGTTAATAAAAAATATTAAAGTTTTTATGAGTATATGGAATAAAATAAAAAAATTATCAAAAAAAAAACAATGCAAAAATAATTTTTGAATGTAAACAATGTTTTATAAAACCAAAGAAAAATTAGGTTGCATAAAGATTCAAAAACCGGTAGTACGAAATCTTAAATTTGATTATGTTCGTAAACGTCACGGTTTTAAGCAGTTTACTTAGGTCTACAAATACGCAAAGTTATGTACACAATTACAAGATTGAATGATTTTTCAGTAAGGAATATTTTTGATTTCTAAAACATTTACAAGCTGTGTTGGGAATGGAAAGTTTAAAAAAAATAGTAATGTAGACATTGTAAAACATTATCTACAATTAATAGTAAGTAAATAAACAAATAAGTGAAAACTAAGTAACTGAAAATCTAACCAGTTCATGATATAACTAAAACCTGCACAAATTAATTTATTTGTCGATCTGTCATGTACATTTTCATTTAAAAATATATATTCGTAATAGTTCATGTAATCGTTATGATAGATAATATGCAGTGTACACTCATTATTATAATATAGATATTTTAAGTTATAACTGTCCCTTGAAGTTAAAATTAATCATAACTTGGCCTACCTTCAATTTTTTCGATTTTTTTGCTTTATGTTGAATTTTTTAAATACTTTACGCTTCCGTTTAAAAAACATTCCTTTAAAGCACGAGAAAACTTAACCTACATATCTCAAACAAAGCAGCTCATAAATCTAATAATTTACTCGTAAATATGAAAGTTGGGGTTAAACGTGATCACAAGTTGAATATAATTGAAAAAATACGGCTGTGAAACGACTTTTTTTCGTTTTAACAAGAAGAGAACCGAACAAAAATGTAAATATTAAGAAGATACCATATGTTTGCGAAACTTTATGTAGTTCACGTTGGACTAAGAGAGGCCCTCATGAATTGTACTTAAGAGATAGATGAAGTCGATCAACTTGCAGTTATGTACTGACATATTATAGAAAAAAATGAAATCACATAAACGACAAAGTTATTGGAAAAATGTCTTGAGACACATCTATTGAATTCCAATTTTCCACACATTCTGATACAGATATGTAATTTCGTCTGTGTGGGATTAATAACGGTATTTTTAATGACAATCCAATTTTTATGTCAGAATGTTCTGTAAAATTTTCAATTCAATTTCACTGTTTGCCTTTAATTTAACATATTTTCCATCTAAAAAGAACATATGTTTAATAGACCAATGTATAATTCAATAAAATGACACTAATTTTAATTACTTACAGACATAAATGCTTACATAGCTGACCATTGACTGCCAGAAAATGTGTTACATATAATGCAAGCCTTTTTTAAGGTTACAAATATCATTTGCGTTTCCACATTCTCTAAACTATTAGGTATATTTTTATGAACTATACCTTTATGAGGCGCCACAAGTTGGCTACTCAATTTATATATGGAAATATCAGGATTAGTCTCACTTGGCAGAATAATTACTAAATTAGGAGTTACATAGGCCATTTAGTATGTTTTAAAATATGAATGGATTTTCAAAATTAATTTTCGCTATTTTCGCTCCTATATTAATTTTAAGGGTCTTTGATATCGGCAATTTTGACCAAGAAGCTATGAATTGCTTCGTTGAAGTTCTACTTCCAAACCATAAAGCTGCAGTTTCAGTAATGTTTCTGTAAAAGACAAGTTTTTTGAGTGCTCTTATTTTATTCAGAGAGAAAAATATCAAGTTGCGTGTCTTGTTGTACTGACTGAGGACTACGTTAAGAAGGCTTTTCACTTCATTATAACAGATTGGTTCTAGATTTGAATATTTATTGTTTATTAGTAGGCAGACTTATTTCTGTGTCACAATTGATCATAAAAGGAATTTAATTTTTATAAGTTTTTTAATGCTCCTTTAAGTTGACAATTAAATACAAAAATAAAATGAATATAAATTCAAAACAACAATACACGTGTGTTTTTCCTTTCTGATTTGCATTTCACTAATATTCAACAACTATGAATTGAAATGTAAGCAACTAAGACAGGATTTACTATTTCAATTACATTTGTACTTGCTTGTTGGTACGAATACTTTCGTGGGTGTAGTATTGTGAAGATGATTTTTGAAATTCATCTTCTCCATATATATATATATATATATATATATATATATATATATATATATATATATATATATTGTGTGTGTGTGGGTGTGTGTGTGTCATTGGAAATCATTGATTTTTAACAGTTCAGTATTAGGAACTAATTAGAATTTGGTATATATATCTAGACAAGAAGTGGCATTTTTTTTAGTCTAGTTAATTTTTATAAGTTAATAGTAGCGTAAACTACTAATAACTACTTAACATATAACAAAAGAAGTATACAAATTAAAGGAAAATATATTGTATATTACAAAAGCAATTAATGCATAATTACTTTAAATCTTAATGGCCAGTGGCCAATTTATTGTAAACGCTAAGGTAATGTTTCAATGTATCTTATGGAATCTATGTATTAATGCTTTATGTGTGAAATATAGATATTAAAAGCTATAAAAATATATTACCTCTAATCTAACATTAGTATGCATCTACCTTAGTTTCGCCGTAATTGTAACGGTATTCACGAACATTGTAATAAATTCTTTGTACAAGATAACTCGAAATAAATTTTAAATACTAGTCTATCTTGGTATTCAGAAGATACATATTGCATGTTACAAGTCTATTTCCGTAGAACCAATACATAATTGAATAACTACATTATTTATAAAACGTATTTTTATGAATCTTGTATGTGTTATTCATGTGGGATTGCGCTAGAACAATTAAATAACTAGACTATGGGAATAATTTCGTAACAGTTCATTTGATGGCACATTTACAACTTCCTCTAATTATAAATTACTCTGTTGGTGGACCTTATTCAAATTTATCTGTACTAACTAAGTAGCGGTTTATCGTTAAATTAGTATAAATTGTCATAAGGCTATTAATAAAATATCATTGAAAACCCCTACAAATCTTTCAAATTAAAGAAATTACAACTTATATAAGCGGTTTTCTAAATATACTGCTTGAATTTTTACGAGAACCTACAATACACGTTTTTACTGTCGGCTTGTCAAAATAATTCAAGTTACGTAACATAAATATTAATTAACGATTGTTACAAAATGTCATTAGTAAATTTTATCCTTGCATTGCTTATCACTTTATTTTATAGAGCAAATAATGTTCTAACTATTATCATTTCTATCACGAGATTTTTGTGAATATACTCGTTCTTGTCCTTTTAAATAAAAATAATGTGTTATGAAATGATGTCCGTAAGCCTGCATGTTTGTTGGCTTTTATGACCTGCGCACAAAATATTCGAGCTATATTCATACACTAGTGAATTTTTGATAAAAAGCTGGCACTCTTTCGGATATTGATGATGAAGTAATTATAGCGATTATAAACTTAATCCACGGTACTATATGTAATATAAATACATCTTAAGTATGTGTTGGAAACCCAGAAATATATTTAGAAATACTCAGGAAACTAATTATCACTGAAAGATGATTCAATGTAAAGTGTCTGGACAAAATTAACAAAAACCTACAAAGGGCCAGCCCTTTAAACGAAAACCATAACTACACCATCTATAAATATGCAATATTAAATATAATAAATAGTTAATATCAATAATAAATACTAGTTAAAATTAAACTTTTTAGTATTAAACAACAAAATGAAAATGAAATACGCAATTTTATTAATTAAGAGATAAAAAACTTTTATAATACTCGTAACATTCGTAAAATATAAACCATTAAGATAAAACATGGTAACCAGACAAATAAATTCGTTTACAGGCGTAATGAAAATTAAATAAAATGTCCCAGTTAAGTGGTATATGCAAATTTAATAACATTGTTTTAGTCAAATTAAATATAGAGACAGAATAAAATTATCTGGTGAATTAAAAGAATAGAATGCGTAAATAGCTCACCAAATTCGCCAATCAGTTCTAAAACTTTCAAACAATGGCAGATTCACTTTATTTTATATAATATTTAGTTAAGATCTCTAAGATTTTGTCTTACTGAAACGTTTTCCATCAACCCCTATTCCTTTTCCCGGTCTCAACGGATATTTCATAGATAACCAATGGGCCATCTATCCTTGTTTATCACATAAAGTTCAAAACTCTGATTTCCCAACGTATGTCCTTATATACCGTATGGGTACCTAATCAAAACTAGTCTTCGACGGCCTCAAATGTGATGCTTATTTATAGGTTTATTCCATCCGCTTAGAACAAAGCGATGTAAATAGTAGTGCCAAGATGAAAAATTTCTTTAATATCGTAGTATGCGTTACTGTTTGAGTTTAGTGCTGATATTTAAAATACCGAATATAATGAAGGTTCAAACACGCCACACAATCTAATTACAATTATGATTTAAATATATAGGAAATATTAAATGTCAATTAAATAATTAGTTCTGTCACAATACCATGTGCAGATGTACCCCAGGCTATTATACCGTATGCCTTTAAGGTTTGGAACATTGCATAGTAGGTTTTTTCACAGTATTTTACTTACATGACAGATATTTAAATTCGTAAATAAATAATGCACTGTAAACTTTTCGCGATATGTTTTGCTCACATCAAGACTAGATCTCATATTACATTGTAACTTAAATATACTTGGAAGTTGGACTAGAATTATGCTACGCAATATAAACTTAATTGTTTTGCAACTAAAAGTTGTGAGCATTAATATGATCGAGTTTGAATATAAAAAGTTAATTGACAGGGAATTTATGTTGTATATATTTAGAGGGAATGCTAAGTGTATCCAATTTATAAATTAGTAATACCTTCTCAATCTGATTATCTGTTGTTGTGGAGTTGTGGATTGCATTATTGTAATTAATTTATTTCTGTATATACATTAATGCAGCCATTTAGCTAGCTTAGTGGCTAAGTACTTGACTTCTTATCGTGGGGTCTCGGGTTCGAGACTCAGAGACGGTCGATTTTTGTGATTAGGGAAAAGTCTTTGTGGTGCTTCCGGGAGAGACGTAAAAGTGTGGGTCCCCTGTATTGTACGTAACTGAAGACCACGTGCACGTTAAAGATCGCAATTCCAGTTGAGACACTGGATGTGGCAAAATTCTGTCGGTAATTGGCCATAGCAGCGGAAATAGGCCGACGTTAAATAAACAAACAAACACCAACAATATACGTTAATGCACAGTTAAAATAGTGATTATATGTACGTATATTTTTTTTAAAAACCATGTCTATTACAGTTTAAACTAAAACCTTCGATTTTATAAACTTTGATTAGGTGTAAAATTTAAGTAATAAGCAAGTAATAAAAATTTCTGCACTTCTCTAAGTATACAGTAACTTTTAATGGTTTTATTAAAATATAAATAAATTTACATGGGAATACTTATGACGTACTTTGTGCGAGCGTCACCAAAAGTATGAAAACTTGAATGGTAATGAGTCTTATATCTGAACACATATCTTCTATTTGCATAAGTAAACATTATTCGTAACAGGTAATACATTTTTAATGTTTTATACATTTCTCAGTTGCTTTGTTATGGCCAATCACCAACGGCAGGGATTAGGTCCCGAAATCGAGATGCCACGCTTAGTAGCCTTATACTTAGCTAAAGAGTTCTAGCCAAGAAATAAATATATTTCCTGACTAGCACTTCTGAGAGCTACATGTTATTATATTCTTAGCACTTTTTAGAGCTGATCGGCATCTACATCTATCAGTTTTCAGAACTGCATGGCAATTTATAATTAGCACTTTTAGGAGCTACATGTCGTGACAATGTCCACTGCAATTGTGGACGAAACGACGGCAAACACAAAAGCCTACTCACGGTTATCTCCATGAAAACCTGAAGATATTTATTGTGACCGTGGAAGTCTACGCACTGACTTAATCAAATTATTATTTATTGATTTAATTGTGTTTACTACTAGTTTGTCCTGAGGATGAGGCCTGATGCCTCGAAACCGGTAGACAAGCAAATTTATTGTTAAATAATTTATAGATAATTGGTGTTTTTTCCGGATTTTTTCCCCTTTTATGTGTAATATGGAACACTTCTTCTACTCATAAATATATTCGTTAAATATTCATTGGTTTTGCTGATAATAACTTCAATACTAATATCCGTTATTAATATAACGGGGATGTAAATTCTTCCGTAGCCGCTAAATGAAATGTAATACATTTAATTTAGCGACTACGGAAGAATTTACTTTCGTAAATACACGAACGGTACTTCGTGAAAATAATAACGTTGTTTTAATTTGCCTATTTCAACTTTGGAATTAGTACACAAGTATTTAATAACTTCGTTACCTGCCTACCGCTGAATCTAAGATCAAATGAGCGCTGAGTAGGTTGCACGGTACAGTTTTTCAAAGAATGCGGGTTGCAGATTCACTGATGAAGCGGTGGTATTCCGCGAAACGTATGTATGGATCAATCGACCGCGGTTCTGCTATTAATATAATGACAGATGTAAATCTTTTAATTTCGTAGTCCGCAATATATGTGCCAGGGAGATAAACCATTTCCAATTTTCAACATAAAACGAGGATAATTATTTTTTTATTATTTTAATGCATAAATGGATGTTAACTATAATAGAGGAATTTGCGAATGACTCTAATTAGTATAAACACATAATTAGGTAATGACATGTCAGAGAGTATTGTACGTTGTATCATCAACCCGACTAAGTAGTCATTCTAAATTAATTCTCTTGTTTCAGCCATGCAAATCGAAATTAGGCATTGTGTGTACGAATTTTTCACTTGACTTTGTGAAAATATCAACGGCAACAACACTGGAAAGCCATGTTCAATTTTAATTAATACCTAAAGTGCTCTTTCGTGAGGTTATTTACCTGTTTAAACAAGCAGTGATAGTAATCAACCTCTGAGTGTGTGTAAACTTGCACCTTAATGGATTTCGGAATAAAGAAAGACGCATGGTATCTATTCATTTATACATCAACTTTAATTTAAATAAAATTAAAAAACAATATTTTAATTATTTTCGTTTCAATGTTTTGATCGTAAATAATTTAAACTAAGTTATGAAATCTATGCCCAGAAAATAGAAATGAAATTTGCAAATTGTTTTGTATGTGCGATTCTTGTATCTTAACACTGTTCTATGCTATTAAATACAAACATATAAATAATTTATAATTATTTGGGGTACTATGGTAGATCTGTTTGTGTGGAAATATTCATTTTAGGATTATTTAAAACCAAAAACATTGTGTTTAAAATGATGTTTGTTTAGTTTAGTTAATTTATTGTTCATCAAGGAATTTAAGAACACGAAGATGTTTCACGTCTCCTACTACTACAGCTAATATGTACAGTTAATGTTACTAATATTAAATCATCTTGCTGATCTTCGTTATGTTAATATATAGTAATATAGTTAATATTCTGTATAACAACGTATAGTCAATGTATATTATCGGTTAGGTCTTTTAGAAAAGATTATGGTTTCCTTTCGTAAAAGTTGTGAAAAGTGACAAATTTTAGATCCTATATAGCCAGAAACACCTTTCCTATATTTAAGAACTTTGGATGTTTATTATATTTTATTTATTACATAGTGCATTTTCTGCTCTTACCGTTTAATTGTAATTTTCATATTTTTATCGAACATTTCACTCAGAATTACATTTCAAATAAACTTATAATTATGATATGTCATCTTAAATTTCAGGCTATAAAGAGGAAAGTTATCACATCAGCTTTTAAAACTAATTGTGCAATTTCATTAAATTTTGAATAAAATCGTAAATCAGTCGGAAGTACGGCTTTTTGTCGGTCTGCCTATGTTACTCGCGGTATGAAGACGAACATTTATATATAAGTTTTTAGCATTAATTGTATGATTTCACAGAATTTTGTTTGCGGGTTTCCATATTTATATTGTTTTTAGTCTTAAATGGCGTTGGTATTTTTATTTTTATGTTTACGTTTCATTAAAATCCTTGGAACTTGTTAACATCGCAAGTTTGATGTTAGGTTGTTATGGTTAACGTTTCATTTTAACGCAATGTTCATTTACAGGTAAACTGTTTTCCCGTTTTTTTGTATTTTATCTTGTTGTGTCCTAGTTGCTCCTCTGTTCTTATTGTATATCCTCGATGTAGTTCGAAACGTTGGTGTATGTAAAAAAGAAGTTATAATAGAATAATTATCACCTACATTCTGCCTTTTATATTGACTGTACCACCCCGATAACTTGAGAAAAAATTACATCCGTGCTCTCAACATTATATATATATATATATATATATATATATATATATATATATATATATATATATAAATAGTCTAGATGAAAATGCTAATTAGAGCGGCAAAGGAAAATAATTGTTATTATATTTCCTATCGTTGTTTAGTTCTATTCATATTTCAGTGAGATCACCAAAGATTTCCTAATGGATAAAATATGTAATTTAAATGTAGAAAATAGCTTTCATTTATGTTAAATAAAACAGTCCTCTAATCTATAGGAAAGAAGTGGAAACCATGTAGAGACTTTGAAGAATGAGGACCTTTTTCAATAGTTTCGGAAAAATGTTTGTACTTGTATTTTCTAATTTTCAGTAAATTTCAGTGTCCCCCACATATTTATAGTAGATATTAGCTAGACAGTATCATTTTATAAATTTGAGAAATATAAATATATCATAAGCGGCGTAGTTGTAATATGGATAAAAACACGGGCACTACTTCCATACGATGCGGCACCGTCACAGGTTCGAATCTCGGTGCAAACGATATTTGTTTGAAAATAAATTTGGGATGGTCTTGGATTTATTGTGTTAAATGTTCAATGTGTGTGAGTGTGGGGTATGTACGCGATAAAAATAAATTGTCTTATGCAATAAAACGAATTTGGTTAAAAAAACTAAAAATAGCACTAGGCTAAATGGCGGGGTCAAAATAAATGTAATTATAAACAAACTTGTTTCATAAAGTAAGTCATTGCTCAATTTGAAAGTTGTATCATTTATTTTAAGTAAAATAAAATTAAATCATTACTACTTCCAGATATAAATGTAAATAGGCATTATAATAAATCAATAATTGTGCATTATATATTCCCAACAAAAATGATATTCAATAAAAATATATATGTGACGCTCTAACACATAAGGAGATAATAACTTCTTTTTTGCATTACGAGTGATTGTAACAAAACTAAAGTACTTACATTTCTTGTCAAATCTTCTAATTGAGCAACGTGAAATGGATAAGACATGAGTCCTCTAAAATAAATACTGCAGATATACATTAAATTTGTGTATATGTTCGTCATAATATAGCCAATAATTTTCTTACACATTAGCAAGTCAGCATCACTTCATAATTTGCTTTCAAAAATCTCTAAATATCCTTCTTAGAAGATTTTTTCCTCTAATTGAGGAGGTTTCTAATATAATGTCATAATATAATTGCATTTAAAAGTGTTTTAACTTGTGAGTAAGGCAGTGGTAAGAAAAGGCATTTGTAAAACCTTCGTTCATTATGTACCTAACTATATAATTATTAAGCACATAACCTCTTCTGTAGGTTATTAAAATAGTTGTGATATACCATACACGGAAAACAACATGGAAAAAATAATACAATTAAAAACATAAAAACTGCTTAAAACGTAGAAAAAAAGGGTTGCCAAAATTTTATAAGTATGTGGGATAGTTGGAAAATATGGAATAAGTGGCTTTGTCCAGGAGGGAATCATGTAGAAACATAATAGATTGCTATTGTGTTATGTATTTTATCATTTGTAGATAGTTCTGTATACATATACCCTTGTATCTTACATAAATATATAATGCATCTATTGGGCTATTGTCACTAGACGGATAAAAGAAAGGAACATTTTAAAGGGATGACGAAGATTTATAAGTGCGTGGGACAATTGGAAAATATGGAATACGTATGTATGTCTACGTGTGAATTATGTAGAAACACAATAGGCTAATTATATTTTTTTTATTTTACTTCATTGCTAGAGTACTATAAACATATACCCTTGTATCTTACCAGACTTTCTTCGTACTATAACATTCATACGGTTAGATATCTATATTATTAAAATAAGGTGACCTATATATTATTTAGAAGTTAATTTACTTTCGGCGAACCGTTGTAAATATATAATATTTTGCCACATTTCAATATTTAAAGTTAACCTATGGAATATATTATAATAAACATGCTATACACATTATATATATATATATATATATATATATATATATATATATATATATATATATAATTCACAATCAATTAATCAGTTTAAACATAACCTAATTATGTGTTAACTTCAATGTTATAATTCAAGTTTTCAGTGCAGCCGCGTGGATGCCAGTGGCAGACTTACTGTCATTATAAATTTATTGAAACCTTTCAAGGAATGGGTTTAGGAACCTCATTTTTTAATATTATTGTTACTGTGTTTGCCATAACACAGTGGTTACAATATTTGTTGCAATGGCGCCCCTCAAACGTAATATTGCTGCTATACATTAACTTGCATTGATATAATCCATATAAAGAATTGTGCTTTAGTTCGTTAAGTTTTGGTAAATAGAGCAGACTGATTGGTTTTTGTTTTAATTTCTCGCTGATGGACTTTTCCGATGAATAGTCTACACAATCAATCGGTTGATATCATACTCTTGTTTACAAATAATTATAGGTGATGATACTTATTGAATATATTTATTTTCTATCTATTGTACAGAGAAAACATACAATGTGCCGATAGTATGCTCTAACGAAGAGGAAATGTACTAAATGGAAAGAATAATACTACAAGATAGATTATTATGTATGCAAGGACTTCTAAGAAGGGATATATTTCAGTCAAATAACACGAAAAGAATAAGAGGCCTTGTACCGCCTTTGCATACTTTTCGTTCAGCAACAATCTGCGCGTGACACTAAGAAGTGGTTTTAACCAATTTATAAGAACTTCCGCGAATTTGTAAGGAATGTAATTTACATAACAAGATGTCATGATTTACGGTATTGCGCGTTTGTGCAAGGCAGTTGTAAATGCAGGGAATATTATTTTTCAGGATAGAGATTACTCTAAAAAAATAATTAATGGTTACTTAAAAATTCTAATGGTATACTTAGTTCTCAGTACTTTACCTTAATGTGCCACAACTACAACGGAATATAGTGGATTAATTAGTCTGATATTACTTGTCATGAATATTCTCCATAATTTATATTATTATATTACATCTACTTCTTTTGTAGTAGTTTTGTAGTAATTAAAATGCTTAATACTACCTTATTATATGGCAACCTTTCTTAATTCCGAAGAGCGTCCAAAAATTACATAGTTCATTTAATTGTATTTGATATTGTCTAAAATTATAATATATCATATTTTATCAAAATGAGTTCTTATTGGAAGATAAGATATAAATATTATGTTTACAGGCATTTTTGTACATGTAATCCCGGAGTAAGTGCAGTTTCACCCGGAAAAACGAGAATATTCTTTGTTGGACATATGATACACCAAAAAAGCTATACTATCATAACTAAGTTAAAAGACAAAATAGGCCAGAATATTTATTATTTCACTAATCTGCTAAAACAAATTTATGTAACTAATAATATTCTTGCGCAAATATGTATTTTAATTTTACTCCTCCTAGTTAAATAAAATAGTACAGATGGCTTTAATATATGAAAACATATTAATTTTTGTTTTATATTCAATGACAAATTTATAAGGATTTGTCAAATAAATTTATGTATCGGCGAACACTTATCCACTTTATGTATTATCGGGTATTCTTTGAACAAATGGTTCAACTAATTCCTACGAATTCTACCATCGCGACGATAGGATTTTAATGATCAGTATCGATAGTTATTTGTAGATTATAATGAACTGGTCATATTTGTTCAAACATTTACATATTTGAAAAGGGATTATCGACTTATTCGATAGCCAGTACTCTAACCTGCTCATTGCTCTCAAGTTTCATAATCGGAAAAGACTGTGATAATTAATTTAGAGGAATACATAAATATTTTAATAGTTTTTTCTGCCTTTTGTATTTGTGGAAATCATGGATAGTATACAGCGAGCGTAACTATTGCATGATTTGCCCTAAAATTAAAATATGATGAACAGTTGACAGTCTACTATTATAATTACTATCTTAGGATTACAATACCGGTTTACCGACTTACCGATGATCGGGAAAAACACCCCAGCATTTTATACCAGTAATTCGCCATTTTTGCGGTAATTTGATAAATTGAAATTGTAGGGTATCTATCCACACCAATTCCTTGAATTTGTTTTTTTTTTCGATTCGCTGATGCAACAATACTCTAATCGCATCAGCATAATTCCTCTGATTCCCTCCTGCACTTACTTGGTGTGATATATGGGTCGTAAATAATTAAACAACAAGTACTTATAACAACAAGTTATAATTTTATTACTACGCATGTATAGCCAAACAAGATCCGTCTTATTAATCAGCCAACGCTAATCCGGCGAATTGAAAATATTAGGCTTATCAATCCATGTCCACAGAAGTGACAACAATTTTTGGAGCCTTGGATTTGTATTCATGGATCTACTCATGGATCTATTGTTGCTGAGCGATGTGGGATTCTCATTGAAAATAAACTGAAAGGGTTTGGTATTTCTTTAGCAAATATTGTATCAGTTACTACGGATGGAGCTTCAATAATGAAGAAAGAAATAAAGTAAACTGTTGCAAATGTAATCAAACTTCTTTACTTTAAAAATAATTTCAACGAAAATAAGGACGAAGATCAGGACATAACCTGATGCAAATGACAATGACAACGACGAAGATTTTGAAGATAACGGTGAAGTGTATACGTAGTACTACACATGTTTACTGATCCTTACTTAAATTCTTTACAAAGCGTACAGTTGAGTTCTCTGATAACAAAAATACGAAAAAATATCTTGCAAAAACGTTGATATATTAGAAGAACACGTGATTTTGGTTCCGATAATTCTGTAAGCTTAAAGTAAGCTATTACTAGCTATTTATATACATTTCTTTGAAATGCTTGAGTAGATTTCAATACAATATTTTATTTTTGTAATACTTACTCTTCGATTCACAATAATATATTTTTTTGAAAACATATATACTGTTAACCTATCGGTAAACGCATTTTGATTGAAAATTTTACCGAATAAAATGAAATAAAATAATGCGGTAAATTCACAATCCCTAGTCTTGATCAGACCATACCTTTGGTATAGGGAAGTGGCTAAATGAGTATTCCTCTTCGACCGGTCCCACTTCAAGATGCTTATGTGGCTCTCAAATTATTAAAAAAAGCAAGCTGAAATTTCAGAATACTTAACAGACTTAACATAACTTACCAAAAACGCATGACCGCTATTACCGACTGTTAAAAGTACAGTATACTTAGTCATCGATATTTTAGAAGTAGCTTTAATCTGGATACATACTTTAGAATTGACTGGTAGACACATAATCTCGTCAACCGATCTCAATGAAGGTGTCAGACTATAACTTGCTAATTCGCTGTTGATGGATGTAACTTGTTAGTCAGATTATAATTACGTCAGATCAAAAATGTCTATACATTATCTTTTATTCTAATATAGGAACAGCCGATCCTTTTTCAACTCATTTATAAAATTATGGAAGCATTTTACTTCTTACAATGATGGGTAATTTAGGCGTGGATTCGTCTACTGAGTATATAACGTTTGATGAGAACACTCTGCTAATACACTTGAAAGACTGTTCTCACCACATGCACCAGAAATAGATATTCACATATAAACAATTATGCTGTGAATTTATTCAATAAAAATAGTCTAGACGTTGATGCATCCTATTAGGACAAAATCTTTTGAAAGTATTACATCTATTTTAATTTAACATGTGCTCCACAACTATATGCGAACAAACGGATCCCACTTTGAAGCTAAAGCGCGAAACCTTAAAAACTATACCCGAAATGATTTTATTTTTAAATGGAGTTTTTAGTGGTTGGAATACCTTGGTGGTTGAAATGTGGATCCACCATGTTAAAATAACTCTTAAAACCGTTTGGATGATTGTGTAATTTTGCGCAAGTGACCTAATTCAAATTTAATATTCTTTATATGATGTTATCTTAAGTATGTACCATACTACCTGGGATATTTATTTGGTCAATTCTTAGATGATCTGTGATGAGGATCTTGATGGATTGGATAATTTCTGCTAACTGAACATCTGGGAGTATTTATATTTGTTATTGGTAGAAATAATGTTTTATTAGGTAATGTTATATCTTTAAAAATATATAAATATATTAAGGTCAAATATTTAAAATTTTAAATTATTATTTAATAAACAATTTGTTGCAACAGTGGCAAGAACAAAGTAACCATATATATTGGCTTATAGGTCGATTTAACTAAAATATGTATAAACCTAAACCTCAAGGGGATGAAAAACCTGCACGTTTTTATAAAAATATTAAAATAAGTGTGATCAATAGTTTTATAATTTTGCGGAAGAGTTTTACAAATTAGTTTATGTTTAAATTATTTAAACTGTTCTACTAATCTCATCAAAACTTTTACTTATATTATTGCTTCTAAGTAAGAATATACAATTGTAAAATACGTTGCTAATAACATTCACGAATTTACTGTTGTAATATTTCTGAAATTTCTGTTTATTATTTGTTGTCGTTTGAAGAAAACCTCTGAAATGTCAAATTAGAATGTAATATTGTATTCGCAATTTTGATTTGCATCAGTAGATCGTGAAATGATCTGTATCTCTCGCAAGTGACTTTAATCTAGTATTTGTACCATATTTCCTCTTCTGATACAGACAGAATCAATTTAATGTAAGCTATTGCAGCTAATTTACACTAATAAGATAGATTTTCGAAGTACAGTTATTTATAACCGAAAAATAAATTGTATAGTGTAATATTGCTTCTATGTTAGCCAGTGTAGTATAATTTTGCCATTTTTATTTCCGGCCACGTTTATAATAGCATATAGCAAAAGTTGCTGTACGCCGGAATGCATGCTGCAGACAGGGTGTTTCGAAGAATACCACTTCTCATCAGTAAAACTGCATTCCCCATGCAGCTCAACCTACGTACAATATGCTATGCGGCTTCGTCCATATGAACTAAGTATCTAATGTAAGCCATATACGAGAGGTGTTCACCTGTCTAACATTGCAGGTAGTGCTAGGATACTTTTAAAAGGAAAAAATATATATTGTGTATGTTCATTTTGTCAACTAAATGAAATGGATATTTAAAATGTAAGTAATAATTTTACTGAAGGATATTGGAAGCTATTAAATTTAAATGCTTTGTTTTTCCCAATCCTTTATCTAGAAGTTATCATCTTAATCAATAAATTAAGCTACAATTTTAAACGAACCTATTATGTAGATACAAGTTATGTAACATATCTAAATATTTATTCTCTATATTGTTATTTACAGCGACTAAAGATGTATGGAGACTGACTAGACATTGTATTAAAACAATAACAGTACCTTGGAGTACGGTTGAATTAATATTATTCTAAAATAACGCATGCATTAGATTTTATACTATATATTTATTTGCTAACGTGTTGCTATTTTGTAATAAATTTTGATGAAATAATCACGAGAAAAAATAAATCAAGCCATTTAACGCAATTAAGCCGATTTCATTCGTAGTGTACGTTTGTGGATATCTTCCTTTATCATAAATATTATATAATTTATGACTCAGATAAGATTTATGAGTTTAGGCGCAATGTTTATGATCCACTTTTGCACGCATGTAGTCAAAAGGCTGCGAGCTTCGACGGTCATTTCCACTAGTTTTATAAGGGTCAGAGGTGATGTGATATTATTTAAAGTTGTGGGTCAGCAAAGTATGTCGGATTAACGGAGACAATACTGAAAATTATGACCATTGACGTCTAATCAAAGTTTACTGTACATGTTAAGATAACGAGATAGCTCCGGAATAGTGCCTCAGCAAGAGAGATCTGAGTACATCTGGTGATTCTTGACTGCAATCTGTGTAGACAACAATTAAAGTATAGTTAAATTATCAATGGTTAGGTATTTTAATGCATTTACTTCATTATTTTTTTTTTAACTGAGCGAATCAACTAAGAGTTCACGTCTCAGATATTTACTTTGCTATATAAATTTAAAGTTAAACACATTACTCTATTTCGTTATCAATTTTCTCAAAAGAGTTGAAGCTACTAATGTATAAGATAAGCTTATATTTGCTATACCTATAGATATGGAGTTGGAGTGCAAATATATGTGAGAATACACATAATTAAGTATGTTTTTTGTATATTTATAGTTATGTTTCACTTCCTTCTACAGGTAATATTTTCTAGTCTATATTATTTAATAAAAGAAAATATAAATTATATAAAATATATTAATATGTATCTCACTTAAGAATTTCTAAAATAAATAATATTTTTTATAAAATATTTAATAATTATATAGGAATAATATTAATAAACTAGTTGCAAAGGTGATATTGTTTGTTAGAAACTTTTATATTTTACATGATATTTCTGTGTTCTTAAACTAAGTCTTTTAAAACGTATCTAGAATTTATGAAATTTAAATTATTAATGTATTACTTCACTTATAAGTTTTTATATTATTGTCAATATATCAAATATCAAAACCCAGTATGTGTTCAAAAACAAATGGAGTAAGAAACAAATAAACAATTCGATTGTATTAATATAGTAAGTTAACTACACAAAATCCCAATTTAATCATCTTTGTAATCTTGGGCGCTCTGAATGCTATGGAAGATACCAATGTATAAGTATAACTAAGATCGATCAAAGAAGTCTTTCCTAATGTCAATATACTACAGAAAAAATGTTACGTGCAAGAGAAGCCAATACTCTGGTTATGTCAACTAGATAAATGTTGACATTAGCATATCTTGTACCAAGCCACTGATACATGGGTACTGACTTTTATAGTTCTTATTTATGCTCATCTTAAATATCAATTTTGGAATTTGATTCTTCTTGTATAATGTTGAACTTGGATTAAGTTTTCTGAAAAGTCCTTGAAGTTGTCTTAAGGAAACTAGGTGATAAAGTAATTTATAATTTATATATAA
>JAWQRN010000032.1:0-48483 GCA_033557685.1 Sperchopsis tessellata
GTTCATTTCTGTATTTAATATATCGACTTGGCCGGTTTGCTTGATATTTGATTTTCATCAAATATTAAAATTACACAAGACAGTTAATTGGTTACAACTAATTTTTTTTCAACCTGAGATGTAAAGCTTATTTAGGTATTGCTAACAAAAAAAACAATACATTTTTAATACATTCAAAAACTATACCTAATTTTGTTTACAAGAAGAGCATTACTGTCATTTACCAATCGCGACTGATGTAACTTGATGATACATGTCATCTGTGTTTCAGACCAACTTCTATAACTAAAATACTGCTAGTAGACTCCAATCTTAAGATTGAAGAAAAAACTGAAAGTTGTTTGATTTTGGGTTTAGTCAGATTATAAAAGCTTTTTGATGTTCTAAGTGTTTTTTTTTTATATTAGTGCATTAATAAATATTGCAAGTATTCTTTCCAATCATATAAACCATTATATTAAATTTCACTGTATTAAGAATGAAGGGAATTCTTTTGTTCTGAGTATAGAGTTCAACAATTGGTACTATAGTTGGCAGCTAACTGAAATAACCACAGGCGGGCTTCTACTTATTTAATCTTAAAAATTGAAGTACCTACCATCATAATTAGGAGCATATAGGTTTCTTTAAAGCATTTACGAAGTTTTGATGATTTTATTATTATTGCCGATTGCTTATACAGATGTCTGATTCAGATATACAGGTGGTTCTCAAATCAAGAGTAGATTTGTAAGAGCATGTAGAATTCAGTAAAAAAAGAAAAATTCCTTTCACTATTTTTTCCAACTTTAATATTATGTCCAGAAACAAAAGTTTAAACAAGTTATTAAGCATTTGGAAAGCATTGGTTTCAGACTAAAAAATGGTTCTTACATGTTTAAGGTTACAAGGGTCAAACAGGATGAACCCAATACGGAACAGGAGTGACTTTAAGACTCTAACGCTGCTAGTAGGTCTCAGACAATATAACGTTAGTATAACTGTTGTCCAATGGCTAGATAAATCTGAGGAAACTGCTAATTCGTATCAGCGGTGTGACACCAAATCTTATCACCAGAAATGTTTTTCAAATTAATTTAAATTTCTCTAAAAATATTGATACGGACAGGATTAGATCCATCTACCTTCTAATTAATACACCTGTGCCATAAGACTGAGCTACTGTTAACTGGTGAATTATTTTTTTTTGATCCAATGATTTAGATATAAAAGCAAACTACCAAAGAAATGAAAGTAGTAGTCCTGAGGACTAAACATATTGTTTATACTCTTAACAAGTGGTGTATTATGTTGTCGATAGCGAGTATCAGTAATTTATTAAACTGATGAAATCACAATTACATTTTTGAATATGATTTTATTATTATTAACTGATTAAGTTAATATAGAATTTATGTGATTCATTCAACTTCGTGGGTTTGCCCTATAATTTTCTGCTCAATTTAAAATCACTTTATATTTTAAATATGTGATGCAGTGTTATTATACTAAGATGCATATTATATATATATATATATATATATATATATATATATATATATATATATATATATATATTTAGTTGAATGAATAAACATAAACAATGTAATTCAGTACGTGGACTTCCACGGCCACATAAATATCTTTAGGTTTTCCGGGAGATAACCGTGTGTTGGCTTCTGTTTTTGCTGACGTTTCATCCACAAGACATGTAGCTCTTAGAAGTGCTAATTAAACATTGCCATGTAGCTCTGAAAAGTGCGAGTTGTAGGTGCCGACGAGCTTTTAGCACTTTTAAGAACTACATGTCTTGATAATGTCCCCCGCAATGGATGACGAAACGTCACGACTGGGATTTCAGTCTATCAAATTTTACATTAAATGATAGAATCCCATACAAAACAAATAATTCATGCAGTATACCTGTTATTAAATACTTACTTTATTCTTATCATTTGTATATCGTTTGCACTATTACATAAACTAAATGTTACCTACTAATTGTCATCATTTAAGTTATTTGTACAATAGTCTGCATACTGCCCACCATACTTAAAATTTTGGCCAATGACTTAATAGATAACACAAAAATGCTCTTCTAAGTAAATAAATTTGAAATCCATTAAATCGAGGTTAAATTATTATTACTCGTACAATTACAAAAAGTTGCCAGCATGATTAAGGAATTAATGAGACAAAATAAGAGAGTGACAAGTTCAATTTTGTGGTTTAGTGGATAGTCATTTAGTAAATTAATTTCGTTGCTTTATTTTGTAGATTTTCAGTTGATTGTATTAAATAATTCAACATAATCTTTCAGCAAAAAATTATATGTGTTTGTTTATACTTTGTCTTTGTTTATAACAAAAAAACTTTTATTTTACATTACGTAAATTATTTTTAAAAAATAAACTAGGTGACTTAAATTAGGTAAAAGTATTTGATTTGAACTAAATTAAATAATTTAGATAAAATTTTAACAAATGAGGGGTAGCTACAAATTTATACTTCACTAATAGTGCCTTCTTATAATACATGTGTATTCATTGTTTGAAATTTTTACATCTTAAATATTATAAACAAAGGATATAAAATTAAACAAAGTCTTCTTTCAGTAAGAATACAAAAATACATTTTCAAATTGATCATGTTTTATGTTTTATATTTTTTGTAATGCTGTTTTCAATAGATTTATGTTGGTGACACATTACTTCTTGCCATGCGGGCTTGTTGCTCTCGGCGACAGTCTTCTACTTGCAGTTCCAATTGCTCTTTTAGTACTAAAAGTTCTCTAATTCGCTGATAGACTGGGTCCTGAGGAAAAATAATTAAAAACTTGGTAAATTTACATATAATTTCTATATACCTGAGTTCTCATGCTTGGATTCCATCTGCAGTAGTATGCCTTCCATAGCTTAATGTGTCGAATACTGGCAATGGGTATTAATATTTGCTGATGATGAGTATTAGCCCAGTATAATGGATTACGATAGTAGTCTAACTGACTATTTGTATATGACCATAAAGATACTGTGAGTTCTTTAACACCTAAAAAATATACCGTTGATGTTAAATGATTACAGAAGCCTTGGACAACAGGTGTAATGGGACAGTACTTTAAATGTGTATTGTAGATAAAATAAACAAAAAATATATATTAACATATGTCCTAAGCAAAATATGCTCACTAGAAGTGGCAAGAATAATTTTATTTTTACCAGTTAAGTATAATCAGCGGTACTATATATACATATATATATAAATTCCACTATGTTGTAAGTGGATAGTACAATTTGGCGACCATCCAAATGAATGGAAATCTAGAAGTTGGATCAAAGAAATATATTGTGTATCAGGCACCATTCAAATGGTTGAAATTTGATTTATACCTTTTTTTATATGTATAGAACTTATTTCACATTATATTGAAGATTCCACTGCAAATAAGTATATATTTTTCACTTTTCTGATTATTTGCACACTTTGGTTTGTCAGACCTGTTCAAGGATACCTAGTGACGGTGCTGGAGCTTCAGAAGCGTGTAATGAAGTTCTATTGTTCTAGGTGCTGTGGTAATGCCGATTTAGTCAGTTTTTCTGCAGTGAAAAGGTTTTTTCAGAATATGACCACAAGAATGTCATTGCAAACTGTTTGGATGAGAGATTCTCCAGTGTGGAGCGCAGTATCCTGAGTCTAAGAACCGAGTTCTTATGGAAGAAGAAATCAGTCTTGGAAGAGCCTGTGAACATGAAAACGACTGACCCAAGTGTTTTGAGTGATGTAAGTGAAAAGACTCGGTCTGCTTTGGTGGATGCAACTAAGGGATTGAAACTGCCTAGTGGTTCTACTTCTTTGGGTGCGGGGATCTGTTGTCTCTGTCCTGGAGACGCTGCGGGCTTGCTGAAAGCGGCTGGTATTACAGGGAAAATTATTGCTCAGGAAAGGATGAATAAATTAGTGATTGGTTCTGGGATGACTTCAAGCATGCCAAGTTTTTTATCTGCGGAACGTCGGCATTGGATTTACTGGGGATGCATTAATCTTGGTACTATTGAGGAAAATATTGTTACCTACGTTAAGGTGTCCTAAATATTGATGACATGCGATGTCATCTATTGGTTAAAAATGACGATGCTTGTTCCTTTAAAATTGGTGTTAAAGAATCCTTAATTAAGGGTTTGCTTGATTCTAATTTGTGGGCTCAGGGCGTGTCAGTGAAATAGTAAGCGTAAGCATTCCCCTAAAATGAAAGCAGGAAATTTCCATTCGAACACGGACCAAAATTTACAAATGTAAAGGATGTTGATAAGCTTAAAGTTTACTATCAAAATGTCAGGGGGCTTCAAACAAAGTTACAAGAATTATACTTTGAGTACTTAAACGAGAATTATTGCATAATCATACTGACTGAAACTGGTTATATGGTGGTACTAGTGAATTTCTAGATCAGCGATGTATGGTTTTTATAGACTTGACCAGTCTGCAGCTACTAGTTCAAAGATTCGAGGAGGAGGTTGTCTTACTGCTGTGAAGAGAGAACTTATTTCAGCATTGCTTCCTGCTCAGAACAATACCTTGGAAGAATGTTTGTGGCAGTTTGTGATTATAATCTACCCGAGGTAGTTTGGATTGAATCGGAAGATACTATTGGTTATTGTATGCCTGATACTGAGGGTGCTGTCGGTGAATTTTTGTGTTACTCATAATCTTTTCTTGAATATATCTTGTGAATGGAAAAATTTTGGATTTATGTGTGACAATTAGTGTTCATCTGCTCATTGATAAGTGTACACTACTTTTAAAATAAGATTTGTATCACCATTCTCTTGAAGTGATACTGTCGGTAGATACTTGTAGTGCTTTTTTGAATAACAATTCAAGAGTGTTTTTTGACTTTAAGCATGCGCCATGACCGTAATAACACTTATATATGTGATATTAACTGGCATACCTTTTATGATATTGAAGATGTAAATGATGCAGTTTAATTTTTATTTAGTACATTGGATGTTGCTATTAATCTTTTTGTTACTGAAAATATTTGTATAAATTCAGACTATCCTATTGCTGGTTTAATGACGATATTAAGAAATCAATATTTAAAAGAAAAGCTTATAAAAATTAAAAGATCACTAAAAATGATCATGACTATGTACGATTCTAAGCATTGCGCACACAGTGTAAGAATTTAATCAATGAAAGTTACAAGAATTATGGTGATAGAACAGAGCTTGCATGGGTGCTTTATGGAGATTTTTTAAAGTCTATATATAATTGCAATAGGATGCCGTCCTCTTTGTTTCAGAACGATAATCACGTGATTGGTGGTCAGGAGATTGCCAACTTGTTTTCGGATTACATCTCTTCCGTTTACATCGACGAGTCTGATACACTTTTAAATTTCAACCCAACTGGATCGGTTGATCTTCATCAGATGTTTGCCCACCCAAATGATGTTCTGGTTGCCTTTACTGGGTTGGATGCCAAGAAGAGGGCAGGGCCTGATGGCCTTCCTCCTGTTTTTTTTTGTTTAAATCTTGTGCGCAGCAACTTATTGTGGCTATAGACCACTTATTTAGTCGCTGAGTACTGGTGTTTTTCCTGATGTTTGGAAAATTTCGTTTATTGTGTAGGTGTTTAAGTCTGGAAACAGATCTAACTTTGGTAACTACCGTACGTTATCAATACTCTCATCGATTCCAAAGCTGTTTGAACAGGTAATAGTGGGACCCATTTTCCATTTGTTTAAAAATATTATTGTTGAAGAACAACTAATTTGGTACCATATGTGAAATTTAATTTCAAGACTATGGAGTCTGGCAGTGAGGTTCATTTAGTTTACATTACATTACAGATCTCAGTAAGGCCTTTGACAGGGTACAGCAAACCCTATTATTGCAGAAGTTGTCTGGTTATGGAGTTCAGGTGTCTTTTCAGTCCTGGATAGGTTCTTACTTGTATGGTAGTACTCAGCAGGTTAGAGTGAATGGTTTTTTGTCCAAGCCTATTGATGTGACTTTAGGAGTTTCTGAAGGTTCCCGTTTGGGTCCTCTTCTTTTTGGCATATTCATTACTAATATAGGTGAAAAATTTTCATCATAATATCTTTTATTTGCTGATGATTAAAAATTATATCACAGGATTTCTACCATTGCTGATTGCACTGAAACTTAACAATGGCAAGTGTCAATTAATGAGATTCTCTCGAAGACATAGCGAGATTACTCAATCTTATAGCATTGGTGGTTACGAGTTGATAATTGCAAACAGAGTACGTGATTTGGGAGTAATTTTGGATACGGAGTTAGCATTTACTTTGCTGCTGACTTAACTGATGTTAGGGCTCTTACAGTCTTGTATCTTTCTTTAGATAGTTCTTGAATACTGCTCTGTTGTCCAGTTAACTTTTTATCAGACACACATTTTACGTTTGTAGAAAGACACGAAGAAGTTTTGCAGACTAGTTGCTTATAAACTGAGTATGCAGGGTATACTTTTGTGTACTGATGAAACATTGCTTTACCTAGGATTGGATTCGTTAGGGACTCGAAGGCATTATTATGATGTATGTTTTTGTTTTAAGGTTCTGAATAGTTTCATTGATTCACCTTCCTTGTTGGCTGAATTTGGTACCCATATACTTAACATAAGTTGACTCATTGGATAAAACACCACTGCCCACCTGATGCGTTCCTGTAAATTATCCGCCTTTTTGTAAATTATTCGATTGAATATATTTTTCGTTTTTACCTTGCTTGGTAATTGCGAAAAATAGAAAATAACTGTCGATCCATTGCCAATGGAAAAGATATTTGGAAAAACCAGGTTTATTATCCTTTTATTAGTTTTAGTACTCACGCATTTTGAAATAAGTACTAGTTATCAAATTGTTAACAAACGTTCATTAGCAACATCTCTCCCGCTAAAACCTTAGTTTTCATAACAAATGATGGTAGTTTATTTAAATTTTTAGTAATTTTCCCCTCTTGAGATCTTCAGAGTAAGATTTTTCCCGGTGTTGTAGGGCTAGTGTTAGTTTCAGTTTTGCTCGTGGTCCTTCAGATGATCTCAAGGTAATAATTACTATTCCTTTTACCAATGTAGTAATTCTTGTTGATGAGAGATCGTGTCTTTTATTTCTAACCTTTGGCAAGTCCAGTTCAAAAACAAGTAAGTACTTTATAATAAATTTAATTACTTTAATTTGGCCAATTTTATGCATATTCGCCCTTCCAGGTGATAATTTCATTTAAGGTAATGTAAGTGCGCATAACGCATCCATTCATCCCAACCACGAGGGAAAGCGGATTTGTTAAAGTACTTACACGAATGTAATTACTTTTACATACCCGAACTGCAAGAAACATAAAGAAAGTTTACTGAATTTTAATTTTTTAACAGTGTGATCAAAATTACGTCGACACTGTGAACTAGTAAATGAACTGTTGTCTTGAAGAATATAAAATGCGCTCTACTGAAAGTTTAATGAATTTGAATTTTTTAACAGTGTGACCAAAATTACATTGACACTGTGAACTAGTATATGAGAACTGTTCTCTTCAAGAATACAAGGTGCACTATATCTGCTAAAGGTGTAAAACCTGTCCCTGTTACAGTGTGTCTTAGAATTACCCACACTGAAAAAGAGAAAGTTTGTCCTTATCCGATGGTTAATAATATGGCTAGCACCTATTTTTTGGTAAAGTGTGGACAAAAATACCCCAGTGTAAAAGAGATAGTATCACTTTTAGTCGGAGTTACCCCAAACAAGTATCCGCCCTATTGTTCCTATCACATTTTGGAAAAACCTATCCGCAGGTATGTAAGAGGATTGAACTCACAAATAATTATATAAAGCTACAAACATTCAGGCAACACAATATACAGGTACAGAAAGGTGGTTGCCAAAAGATGGTGTAAATACTTATATAAAGCTGCTTTAAGCAACAGTAAACAGAAATAAAATGATAATATTCTTCTGAGATCTGATAATAAACAAAAGGCTGAATGCAAAATAATTAATAAACCTAGACAAAAAGGGAATACAAAATGTAACATATCTCCCAAAGAGTGTAATGCATTCTTTATTAATATAAGCTCTTGAAATTAAATATCAGCAGAAATGTAGCTCAGAGTATTGTCAACCGTGTTCAGTTTTTTCAATAATTTGAAAAATTAAATGTGATGTTTTTGACGTTACTTCTAAAATTTTAAAATATGTTGTTGTCTTTCATTGCACCTATTTTTCATTTAATAAACCATTGTTTTGTATTAGGCATCTCTTTAAATAATTTGAAGGTAGCAAAGGTTATACCTGTCCATAAAAGGCTTTGAATGATCTTAAAATTAAGTGTCAATGGCTGTTATGTGTGATTTATTACGAGCTATTGTGTGGCATATGAGTTCTTTTTGGCAAAGTTGCATAGTTTGGGTATTAGAGGATTTGCCTCAGTTCTACCTAAAGTGTTTTCATAGGAGAACATAACTCTGGTTTTCGAGAATCAAGGTAAGGCTTTATATTATTTCAGTCCTATATAAATGATCTACTATCATATATATGTGATTTAGTTTTAAACAGTTTGATTGTAATGGTCTTGTTATAAATGAGTTAAAATCATAACAGGTAACATTTTCTTGAATTCCCAAGGCAAGTTTAAAAATTCTTTTGTTAAGTTGCTCAGTTGTTCTCTGGATGCGTGTTTGAAATGGAAATTTCAAATTCAAGCAATTGCTAAAAAAACTTTCTCCTGCGACTTATCTCCTGAGGCAGTTGATGAACACTATTTCTGATACCTATGTAAGAATAGTTTACTTTACTAAATTAATGGTGTTTCTAGGTGGAAACTTTATAAAGGCACTGAAAAGTGCTGACTTTTCGTCTTCCACCTAAAAACACCATTCATATAGATAATAGCCATGGAAATCTATTACATTTAATTAGTTTACTTTACTGTTTTACATAGTGTATTATCATATTATTTATTGTTGTGGGGAGGTTTCTGTGCCTGCTCACATAGTTTTTGTTACGCGGAAATAGGTTCTTAGGATAATGGATGGTAGTCCCCGAGAAACACTATGGCAAAACATTCTTAAAAAATTTAGTATACTGTCACTTCCATCCTAATTTAATTATGAGTGTCTTTTATATACGAAGCAGAACTTCAGACTTCATAAAAGCATAATAATGTTATGTATTCCGGAATTCATGGCATTTGGTTTTGATTATAATTTAAATCGCGGGAGGATTCAGTGATCCCAGAACACATGTTTGCAATTTATTTATGGACTAACTCGAAGAGATCACATCTTTCATACACTGCTTTGGTGTGGGTGCTTGAATATGTCGGGGTGTCGGTTTCTCCATTTGGCGTGTCTATTTTATGGAATTGTGAATTTTGCATCATAAGATAAGATATAGGTCCGATGTGCACATTCTTAACGTCAGAAGGGACATGTAATTTCTGTTCCACGGTACAGATTGGAAATGTTCAAAAGATCTTTTTCATATAATATCTTTAAAGTCAATAATCTCATACCCATTTGTTGTTTCTCCTTTTCTCGTTTGACTTTCAAGCGCAAAGTGAAGGCATTATTATTCAGTGGCGACATTTCTATATATTTTCTATATATCTTATTGATTAATTTCATGCAATTCTTAGGGGTAGCGCGTGGCTGGCGAGAATTATTACAATGTGTTTATGCTGGCGAGATTTATTAGGATGTATTTATGTTGCAAAGGGGATCTGGGAAGAAGAGACGGCTCCTCTAGAGCCAGTCTGACATTTCTCCTATTGACTATTATGTGGATTTATATTTAGGTTTTTTTTTTATTGTAACATATGTTAACTGTTATATCACTGAATGTAATTTTAATTTTTCTTTTGGTCAATAAACGGTTTATTTATTTATCTTGCATGACAATATATGATGTAAATATAATAAATAAAAATATTTAAATTCTTTTTAGATATCCAAAAGTTGACATGTCAAATAAACTAATATTATTTATTTACTACTAAAAAGAATACTTACGCTCAATTGATCTTTCCTTTTCACTATTAAACAGAAAGGTCCCAAACCTGCATGAATAAAGGTGATCTAATATTGAAATGAGAAAATAATCATTAAATTCAAAAGCATTAGGAAATTGCTGTGTTATCTGCCACACGCAGTCTATAAATTGTAGGAACACCGGAGATCTGTCAGCATCAGAATGGTGATCATCACCATGACCAATTCTCTACAAACATAAAACATTAAGAATATTCAAATAATTAGTTTATTTACATAAATTAACAAACCTGTTGAAATTTATGACCAAATGATAACCATTCTTTTTCAATGAGAACTTCAAATCCTTTTATAGTTCGATAATAAGGATCTAACATTAACATGGAAAGAGCAGTAAGTTGGGCAGTTCGGTCCCATCCATCTGAACAGTGAACCAAAACAGATGTTTTATGGTTTTCTACCTATAAGTCAAGAATATATATATATATATATATATAAACTTTTCAATACATCTATGGTGTGCACCCTACCCTATCTTTTAATGTATCAAAATATTTCATGTCTCCAAAAATTTGGATAATAGTCCCTCTTTTGAAAACAAATACAGCGAACCCTCGATCTAACAGACCCCGATTGAACGGATTTCGGATTTAATGGACAAAATTTTCAGATCTCAAAAATTATTTTTTTTTCTTAACTCAATATACCATAAGTCGGAAAAAACACTCTAGTATTTTCACTGACAAGACACTATTCTGCCAGATGTACGGAAAGTTAGGGTTTTTATGACATCAAAGGAACAATATGCGCTCGTCAATTTCTTGTATCGATGTAGGCGTTCAGTACACCGACAGAAAAAATTGAATCGTTTCGTAAAAATTTACGGTTTTAATAGAAAACGAAAATCTTTTGGAAAGTCAAATTTACAATGCAGATGAGACAGGATTGTTTGTGCGTTCACTGCCACAAAACACACAAGCATCAACAACAGAAAAATCAGTTTCTGGAAGTAAATTAGACAAACAAAGACTCTCGGCGCTACTTTGTGCGAACACTGATGGCTCTCATAGGTTAAAACCGACTATTGTTGGCAAATCACGTCAGCCAAGACCTTTTAAAGATATTATGAGCAAACTACCTGTGGTTTATTATAACTCAAAAAGTGGCGTGGTTTACATTGAACATATTTCAACAATAGTTTTTTTAACATTTTGTGCCAGAAGTGAATAAATATCAGGTGGAGGAATTATTGAATCACCACAAAATGTCAAAGCACTTTTGCTACTAGACATGCACCTGCACATCCATCGGAGACTGTTTTGTGTACGGAAGTCGGAAAATTTAAGTGTACGTTTTTACCAAAAAACACAACATCCATTCTTCAGCCTATGGACCAAGGCATAATTCTGGCTACGAAAAGGATATATTGGAAAAAAAATTTGCAAGAAGTTATGGACAGCGTACAGTTGAAAATTAAAAAAAAATATAATATCAAATCCGCAATATTTATCTTTGCAGTGGCTTGGAAAGAACTGAAGTGCCAAACGTTGGAAAATGGGTGGAATAAACTGTTAAACAATATGGATTTTGAATTACAGTTTCAGGGATTTGAACTTAAGGATTTTTGTAGGATGATGCTGAATGCTGGCGAAAAGGTCACAACTGAAGATAAAGTATTACACTGGTTGGAAGAAGACGAGGGTGATCCTGGTTATCAAATAATGTGTGAAATAGCTGAAGAAGTTATGGGTCAAAATATATCGGACTACGAGAGTGATGAAGAAGAGCCAGCAATTAAAAAATTAAACTGAGCCAAGTTAGGAGTCATCTTGACATCTCGTTAATCGACTCTTCGACAGATCCAAACGTGCAGTCATATTACTCTCATTTTCGCAAATTTAGGGAAATTATTGTTAACAAATAACAATCTTCGAAAATGCAATTAAAATTGGACGCATTCTTCAAGTCAATTAAACAAAAATCTCTTCAACCAAGCACGTCGTCTGCAAATCTCCCATTATCAGATTCCGAATAAATTTTTTATTGAATTATTCATGTTATGTATTGTAAATACTGTACAAATAAATTCTTATGTTATACTTTGTTCATAAATAAATATTACTTTGTTATTGTTCTAACTCATTGCATAGTAAAAATATCGCGAAATTACTTATTTGTGCAAATAAATTTAGCTGAAACAAAATTACTACGTTTGAAAACTAAAATAAACAATTCTCTATACATATGTACTAAACGAAACATATGTTTCCTATCAATATAAATACAACGGTCATAAATTTATTTGACATACGGAACACGTCAAGTTCCACGTAAAGAGAGTCATTTTTTACACTTCCAGGTATATGCTAACAGTCTATTGTGCTGTGTTTTAAACGAAAATAATGAGTTAATTTTAAATAACCTCTGGACTCGGTTCGCATTAATTACGGTAAGCGGGTAAATATATGATTTGTAATTTAATATACTTTTAATTTAATATAGACACGATTTTCGGAAAATCGCATTTAATGGACAACCCTTCCCCCGAGTAGTCCGTTAGATCTAGGGTTCACTGTATATGTATATATATTATATGATAGAATAATAATCATGGGAATTCTGGCATAATAATATTAAGCAGCTCAGTTTTGCATATGAATGAGGTATGCAATAATTGGACCAACGAAAGACAAACAGCAAAACTGACCACTACAAATGTAAACAAATTACTATGAAATAAATCATATAGGAAGCGTTATCTTAATGTGGCCTGGAGAACTCTTGCGTCAGTGATATACGACAAAAAAAGAAAACTTCGCTTAGAGATTGGGATGTAAAACAAAATTAAAAGTGAATGCAATATTTCAGCCCATGTAATATATAATATGAGAATCGTCCACACTGGTAAGGCTTTTCTAGATTTTCTTATAGGTTTCGTAGAATTTCAGTGTGTAAATTCAGATTATCAACAGCCATATACATTACTCCATTATACAAATCACCCAATACTCTGAAACCCATTGTGGTCCATAGAGGTGAAGGAAGAAAATTGGGTCCCAGGGGAGAATTTGGTTTTAGAGGAATGAGAAGATGGTCCAGATTTACGGAAGGAAAAGTGGTGTATTTAGGTTTGAACAGTGATATGGCTTTAAATATTTGTTTGGTGAACAAGGCTGAGGCCGCCGAGTTTTATTGATAGACAAAAATGACTTTCAGTAACCCAGGACTTTCTACCACACCAAAAGAAATTGACTAGAATATGTTGTAGATGATTTAGCTGATCGTCACTGGTGGGTAGATCTTGTAAACTAAACCAAATTCTAGGAGCAATGAAAGTGTTGTGTTGTTTCCCTTATAAAAAAGTGATAACATTGGCAATCGCCACCATTAACATGTCTTCTCTAATTTTTGAGTCAGGCTTGAACAGTGTTGCATTAATGAATAAAAAAGACTCCGAGAAGCTAAATGTCTATTTCGACCACAAACAATTTAGGGGAGCATCCCTTTTATCCCTCCAGGCACCAAGAAGCCTTGGGATTATGCTGTTTAACTGGGCTCGTGCGTGTGTAAGTGTGTGTGTGTGTTCACGATAGCAGCAGCATTATTGCAGTCCACAAGACTGTTCTCCGAATGCCACACCAAGGGCCCGCTTCAGAAACTGCCAATCCAGCATGGAAACAAGACGCGCGAATCTCCAAGATATGGATACCAGGCCACCGTCATCTCCTGCCATGGGATAATGCGTATATATGTATGTATCTGTGTGCTTGTCTGTGGGCGTGTCTGTGTGCTTGTCTGTGGGCGTGTCTGTGTACGTGTCTATGTGCGTTTCTATGTGTGTGCTATGTGCTTGTTTGAGTGCTGGTCTGTGTGTTAACAAAAAATTAAATGTAATTTACAATAATTTTTATAATGCACTTTTTTTATATTTATTTGTATAGCACCACTTTTCGTCCATTTGGACCTAATGGCCATTTTATTAACTCCCTAAAAAAAAAACGATCAAGGAGAGATAGGGACACACATCTTCACATCAAGAGGTCCTTCGCAGGATGATTACAGCTTTGGGCATGGACCTTTTGGGTTTTGTGGATTATACAGCTAGACTGGACTACCTTGAATTCTCTAGCGTCGCCTTGTTCATGTGCAGTGTATCTTCTTCACATCTGGCAACTGAGACAACCGTTTGGTGTTCAAAATACGAACTGGAATTACATTCTGGTAACCCTTCTTAATTGGATTTTCTAAACAAGATTCTCAGTCTTAGCTTGGAGTATTTGTTTAGTCATAGCCGGGATCGTGACATCATCGGTAACAAGGAGGTGTACACTGGTTAGCTTAGACCCAGGAAAGCCCAGACTCACTTCTTCAGTACCATCTCCATGATAGCTCATAAAATCCAACCTGAAGATTGCATCATCAAATTAGTCCTCCACAATCATCTATTGAGCCATGGAGTAGCTACCTAAGGTTATGCAAGCCTTCACTTTGACATGAACTAAAATTTTATCAGCAGTAGCAATAAAGAGGTTTGTAACATTTGAATACAGAAATATTGGCTAACTGGCACCCCTTTTTTCTCCCCCTTAGTGTTGGGGATTTTAGTCTCCCTGTACCTAGTTTTCGCTGGAGTTTCTAGAGGGCTCAACTTTCACTCGACAATTTGTAGAATTACATGTTCTTTAAACTTCTCTTGGGTGTACTCACTTTGTACAATTTAGCTTCCTGACCTAGTGCGTCTTCCGTTGTTACTTCTCGTATGTACTCTCCTCTATATCAGTTATGTACAGCTTCAAATTTGAGGGCTGGACCCACAACTTACCACAGATTACATTGCGGGCCATTCTGGACTGCTGGTGCTATTCCGGATCTGTAAGGCCATTAACAAACATGTTCAATGCGATTACAGACATGGCATCTTCTTGTAGATCTCCGTAGCTAAGCCTGGTGAGTCTGTCGATGTCGGCTGGACACTCTTACAATGCTTCATCACTTTTTCCTTTCCGTACCTTTAGGTGGGCTTGGTACATGGGCTTCAAGTGGTAATACCCAAACCTTGATTTTAGGGCCTATACCAGAGTTTCCAAATTTCCCCTGCTACTCTTTGGAATATTGTGCGGTGCCTGATCTGATCTCTGCTGTTCATGGAAGTATTGTGCAGGAAGTACAGTGCCTGGCCTTGTAAAGCCATGGTAAGGTTAGTCACCTTATCTGTGTCATTTCTCTTTCCAGGCTCCACACTCTTCCCTGAGAGCTTGTATTTTCATTTCCACCTTTTCGTTTACCGCTGAAAGTCCAACTCTTCACTTTTATGTTCAATCATTATTGAATGTTCGTTCAAGTCAGATTTCCAAATTACTTCGAGTTTACTTTCCAAATTTCTAGAATTTTCTTCAAGCTTCTGGTCAATTTTGTCTTTGGTTTTTCTAGAGTTTTCTTTTAGCTTCTGTTCTATTTTGTCTTCATTTATCTAAAATTTTCTTCTGGCATGTTCTTAAACATTGGCAGAATTTGATTCATGTTCATGGGATTTTTGGGTTTTTATTCTGTGTCTGACATTTTCTTAGTTGACCTAGTTTCCATTTATCATATAATTTTTTTAAACTGTTTAATGTAGTCACACTTTATTTAATTTTTTAACTTTATTTAGTCATTATTTGTTTAAACCTCACACCTGATACCACTTATCAGAGCTTCTACATGGTTTCCACTTGGAAACAACATTCATATAGATAATATTCCTGGAAGTCTATTACATTTAATATAGTTCAACAAGTTTAAAATGTATTTATTTTAAAGAGCTTAGTTTACACTAACACAAAGATAAATTTTACAATTGTATTCTAATTGTTAAATTTAATGCTACCCGTCAGAGGTCTGTAATGGGGTATCGACTTCAAATGACCTCACTAGCTGGTCTCCCTGCCTTATATGTAGGTGAAAATTCTGCTGGAGAAAACTGGGCTTCAAGGGCAACTTCTCAAAATTGCTGGTGCGAACTAGCTGGGCCGAATGTTTTGCCACATGTGCTAAGGTCGAATGAAGACTAGATTATTCTGGACACTCAGTGGCGTAGACATTTTGCAGTAGTTTCGAAACAGTATGTAACAAAATGGGAATTTAAACCATTAGAATCACAAAAGTTTAGTGGCAGAGTAGTACTAACTTGCGTACAAATATGAAGGCGATTCAATTTCTTCCAAATAGACTTAGCTTTTAGACTAATAGATAATTGTCCAAGGAAAGCTTTTTTCCACGACGAATGGATGATGTGACAAGATTCCTTGATCTTCTAGCCCATTTATGCTGTTTTTCTCACAAGGACATCATTCATCGAATAGTTGGTCCATTGAGCAGCCTTCAAAAATTCTCCGCCTTAAGGGTGTATAATAATCGAAAAGTCAAATTAGATTCTTGATAAGGAAATTTATTTTTTCATCAATAAACTGCATACTGTCATAGGACCCCATGGCAAAGAAGATAAATTGTCAAGAACAAAATCGAAATTTAGATTATTCAAATCACGAAACATGAGCACTAAAACACCCCTTTTTACAAATTGAAGCATCCTGAAATCAGAGTACAGAGTACAGATTTGGCACATCATAAAGATTTTCAATGCCTGTCAAGATAGCAAATGAACTATAAGTACTGAAGATGAGATGAGAGTACTAATACCAAAGGATACTCTTGTTGGAACATCTATCAGTTGTACCAAACAAAAATCTTTTAGAATAGAGTTAGTTAAACTTTTTGACGAGAGAAGTATTACAAAGGAGATTTTATATTAATATCTCCCAAACAAAGATAAAAACAAACCAACATCAGAATTGAAGAGACGATAAACTACAAAAAGGTTAGGATAGACAAACCACCTGTGGTCTTGAGATATCTGCGTATATTTGCACCCCTGCAAAATATTAACTGTAAAACTGAATACCACTTCAAATCAGGGTAGCTATTTGTTGTACCTATTTCTCTGTATTCTATTCATGTTTATTTAGTCAACTTGTTTATTTTCATTTTTTTAATTGTAAAGTTAATTTCAATTAATTTTAATCTAACTGGGACAGTGAGTCGTCCTAACTCATACGAATGCTGGATTGGGACACATACGCACTGCGATGACATACTACTCACATATCATACAATTGTAGTTTCTATGTTCAAGAAGGTTCCTGTCCACAATTCCATTTAGATTAATCACCAGCTACTGGCTACCAAGTCTCTCTCATCTAGCCTAGCCCACTTAATACAGAAGTATGCCTGAGATCTACATACTTTCTTTTGCGGCAAGTTCTATGATCAACCTTCTGGTGCTGCGATGGGATGCCCACTCTCCCCGTCATCGCAAACATTTTTATGGAAGCTTTTGGGAAAACAAGTTTTAGCATCTGCTCTCCTGAAACCAAAATATTGATTTAGGTATGTGGCGACACTTTTTTGGTATGGCCTTATGGTTTGGAGGCTTTTGATGAATTCCTATGACATTAATAGTCACCACACAGATATCTAATTCATGATGAAAGTTGAGGTTTCTGGGGCGATCCCCATCTCGGGCGTCTTTGTTGTAAGACGTGCACCACACACACTAATAGGTAATTACACATCACATCCTCACAACAATCCTTGCAGAAATTATCAATAGTCAATTCTCTGATCTAAAGAGCTTTCAGTTTCAGCAAAAACGATAATTTATCTGAAGAACTTAGTAAAGTTAAAAAATACTATCACGGCCAACAGGTACAAATTTTCTGGTTTACTAAACGCCCTCCAGTGTTTTATAAATCCTGCTCCTTCTAGCCAGAAACTTGATGGTATTGGCCATACATACTGCTATACTTGCAGAACACGACCAAGAAGATAGCATGGTTACTCCGCAAACATTCTATCAAGATTATTTTCTGTCCTTTGTTGAAAATAGGCAAAATCCTTCCATCCTCGAAAAATAATCAATTCCCCCACAATCCGCTGAAGTATACAGAATTCCATGTACATGTGGCTTAGTGAACATAGATCAGACAAAAATAATGTTCTCCACTCGCTGTAGAGAGGACGAAAGGCTCTTCAAGGACCTAAAAACTCTTGCCAAATCTTCTAATTATTTCCCTAGAATAATAAGAGTCCACTGAAATCATTTGAAAAATCTAAATTGCTATAATGGATTTCCACTTCTGTCCTCTTGGAAATACACATTATCAAATTGGTGCTAAATCTCCGCATGAGACACACCCCGTTGGGTCCTGTCAGGCAATAGGAGATTAGAGGATATATATATATATATGTCGGTAAATTATGGATATACATTTAGTCTATGACTAGCACTTTTGAGAGCTACATGTCAGCCTATAGTTATCACTTTTTAGAGCTACTTGGCAGTCTACACCCAACACTTGTAAGAAGAACATGGCAGTTTACAATTAGCACTTAAGAGCTACATGCCTCGATAATGTACCCTGCAACAGTGTACCAAATGTTGGCAAAAAAAAAACCCAAAACACTGGAAAAGCTGAAGATATATACAACTTGTATATATTTTCTCATGAACTCATTAAACATAACAAATTTCATTTTTTAATTCGGCATGTAAAAATGATAAAACTAATGGTAAATAAATTGACCTCAGACTGACACAGACTAGTGTAAATATGTAATCTACAATCATTTATAAGAAGCACACTACATAAACCAAAAATAAATTTAAATGACAAGTATTTAGTGCAGTCTAAAACATTTAGATAAATATGCAAATGCTAAGTGAAAGACATACTTATTGTAGTAGGATCTTTGTTCTCTAATATAAAAATTTTTCATTGACTTGATCATCTCTGATACTGTCATATATCCGGTCAGGCATTCACGAAATATTTATGAAGTACCTACTTGAAAGTACATAAAAATTCAGGTTATGAATTTTTATTGCTTCAGGTAGACACATTTTTAAATATACGAATTTAAACGAGAAAAAGGTCAATTGAAACTAATTATTTAAGTTAGTAAATTTCCGTAATTATTCTAGAGATAATAACAAAAGATTGGGAATACCCATATCACAATGACCCACAGTGTCAAGAATATAGTTGACCAATAAAATAAAGTACTACCCTATCCTAAACTAAAATTGCCTTGGCCCATTTCTCATAGAGCTTAGCATATGTCTGTTTATCTGTTTTATGTACTTACTTTATCAACAATTCGGACTGCCCCTGCCAGAATACATTTTATATGTTTCAACCAATATGTTGACTCAACACCTGACAACCAACGAGTCTCTTCTATATTTGGAAAACATAATTCTTTTAACTTCCTCAGGGATTCTCTCATTACATGAATATTATGAATGTCTAGAAACACTAGTTCTGCATTTTGATATGCATCTTCAGATTCATACCTAGAAAAATAATAGAGTATAGCAATGATGTCTAACCACAAAGTGCAGCAAATATCTAACAGTATCTCAGGTGTCGACCAACTTGTACACTATTTTCAGAACGTCCTCTTTTAAGTTCTGTGTCAATCATTTGCTTTATCTTGAATATCCTATTTTCTCTTTACCAGTTGTTCTTCAACAACTATTACCACATGTTCAAATAAATACTATTTTGTCAATTTCATCAGTTAAAATATAAAAAAAATGCATATTTATTAACACCTTTGTGCACAAGGAGTATTCTTGCATGGATAAAACAACATGTCCAGTCATATCATGTATATTGAAAACAATCTATTCAACATACTTTTCATATGATTATTATTAAAGAGAGACCAGTTTATCGAATTTTTATTTTTTATTTAGTGTTATGAATGTTGATTTTTCAATTTTGGAGAAAATATATGGTGTTGTAATTGAAAAGACTGATCGATGCCCTCATAGTTCGTAAGGTGAAGAGCTGTAAATTACATTTTTATGTGGAAAAAAAAACTCCATAAATTAATCAAAAAGAAATTATGAATTTTATTCCAGAATTTTGATGCTCAGTGTATATGTAAATAGGCACTTAATAAATATTTAATTGAATAGTGCAATTACTTATAGTACTACTTAAAAAAAAAAATAGCTAACTTACCCTCCACCTTTGGCTTTATTAGCTATGGCATTTGCACTAGGCCGGGCATCCATTATAAATACTTTGTGTGATTGGGCATTTGCATCCATTATCAACTGAATATATTTTTCATCTTCTCTACATCGTTTTCCACTAACCTATAAATTAAATATAAATTACTTTCATTAAAAAAAATAAGATGGAAAAATGTATACCCCAACAAGAGGTTGAGAGCATCTCGTTATTGTAGCTTGTGATTCACAGTGTATCCAGCTTAATACTGGAATACGATTTCTACTTCGAAATGTAGCTACTGCTCTCAGGTCGTCATCACTAGCTTGACTTGGGACAGCCCAAACAGCAGGATAACTGTCACATACTTCATAGGTTTCATTTATTTTAGATATCCTCCACATATCATTGTTAACACCCTAAAACAAACACATTTTTTTTATAAGTATGATAGTGTGTTAGCTCTCTTTATTAACTTACCATTCTTTTTAATTCTGCAATAGGTTCATATACACACCATCCATTTTCTGAAAAGCTCTCAGAACACTCAAAAGCAAACAGCTTGAGTTTATGTGAAAGCGGAAATGCATACTGCTGAAGCTTTTCAAAAACATCTCTTCTTGAATGATTTTCTTGTTTATGAGCAAATCGCAAATTTCGCATATCTTTGCAAAAAACTTCTATGCCATATGCATTTTCTCCTCTAGAGGAAGCTCCTCCAACTTTTTCAATTCTCGAAACCTAAAAATATCTTTAGATCTTAATATATTATATTCACATAATTGGTAAAATTCAATATCATACACAGGTGCGGAAGAGAACCAGGCGAGTTTTAAAGGGAATAACACAAATAGTATATAAAAATAGGCTCTTCCATGTCATTTTGTGTGACAGAATGTTACCTTGAGTTTTAAAATTTAAAAATAATATTGCTAAGATGTCGTCCGTGTCTTTCTACGCACTCTTGCAGCCTTTCCCTGAAGTACCTGATTGCTTTCTGCAGCATTTATGTTGGAATAATTGCTATTTCAATCTGATGGTAAGTTTGAGTTTATCAACCCGTACATTTTTGTTTAAGATTAGAATTGTTTCAAGGAAATGCTCTAAAACTTTGTTAGACCAGAATTTCTATAACATATGACCCGAAATTTATTGGGAAATTTTTGAAATATGTTCTTTCAATATGTCATTTCTTAGCGTGGTAACATATCCTGGCCTGCATGTTCACCTGATCTTTCGATCTGTGACTACTTTCTGTAAGGTTACCTCAAATCTAGAGTGTTTATAAACAAACCTCAAACAACTGATGAAGACAAGCTGCCATCAGACAAAAAAACTCCAAAAACAATAATAATCGATAGTAACTTGTGTAAGATTGCAGAGTAAGAATGCATGAAAAGAGAAGTATCTGAGTGATGTAATTTTTAAATCTTAAAACTAAGGCAATTTTGAGTACAAATTTAACCATTTAAACGGTGAAATAGGAAATTTCGTTATATATAGAACTACAGTTAGTTCAAAATTTATCAACCAATTTTTACACCAGCTATCCAAGGGATAAAAGATATTAATACTAATTTTCATTGAAAAACGTTTTTCATATAATTTTTAATAACTGCTTCTTTTATGTTGTATGTAAGCTTTATTGATCTATAAATCTTACAGCTGCTTACTTGTTTGCAAATCAAAATAATGTTCAGTCCCCAGTATATTTTTAATGATGTGACACAGTTATACAAGAAAAATTTAATTTCTATAGGCCCCTCAATCCATAGTGTCTAGTGAATATCCATCCATCTGCGCACACTTTATTCATTTTAACTCAAATTTGGGGATGCCTGGACATGTCATTGCACTATTAAATAGTATTAATGGAATAGACACAGTAATAGAGATGGCACCACCGGTCTAAAATTTGAAGATTTTGCAACAGTTTGTAAAGCCTGTAGAGACTGTACCAAGAAATTTGACTGAATGTATGTTGAAAAGTGTCGATGTTTGTAATTGGAAACAACCGATATATTTTCATTTTAGGAAAGTCAGTGTAAACGTAGACATATGAAAAATTATGACTACATTTTAAATGTCATAGACTGTTATCTATATGAATGTTGTTTCTGGGTGAAAACTATATAGAGGTCTGAAAAGTGTCAACATTTCGTCCACAGCTGCAAGGGAAATTTTCCACTTTACATTTTTTCAAGCATTAAATTTGCTTAAGTCTTTCTGGTGGTGGTGTGATCAGTATTATGGTAGTTTAATAAGAACCTCGAAATCAAAGTTTTTATTGGCAATTTCTTGTCTCACTCATAGTTGCTTGTGGATTTTTGTTGGCTATTTTTACTGCTACTTCTGCTATTTGGCATTACCAATCTCGTCAAGCTTTATCTTAGTTATTTTAAGATTTACTTAATAGGCATGGTACACAGTTTTAAGAAGTTCACACTGAGGATTTAAAAGGTTGCCATGTTCAGTAAGAAAATACCATAGTACTAAAAATATGAGCTGCAATTTTTTCAAAAATTATAAAACTTTGATTGCAAACACTTTTGTTTGTAGATACACTTTTTATGATTGATAATTTCACAATTTCTACAGCATGTTTGAATACTATAACATACTTTCATGTAAATAAAAGCACTTTTAAAATTAAAATCTTCAAATTCTTCTTCTTTCACTGCCTATCCACTACTGGATGTTGGCAATTACATGTTTTTCTGACTGCTGCTGCATGAACCAGCTCTCTGATGTTCCTCAGACCCGACTGTAGCTATCAATAAACAATTGTACATTGAAAGAAATGGGTGAATTCCTGAAAAACGCAGTGTCTATAAAAAAATCCAACGTGATCCAAATACATCTTTTGAACTTAAACATAACGAACTAATCAATAAAATCGAAAAACTGGAATACTTTATCAGAGAGGTGACAAAAAGGTTACATACAATTCTTCTACACTTAAATTCCCGGATTGCCAAAAATTCATAAAGATGATATGCCACTTAGGCCTATTGCCTCGTCCATGAGCTCACCCAACAAAAATTTGGCGTTTATGTCAGCAATATTTTAACTGTTTCCTTTCATGACTATATGACATACCGAATAAAAGATCCATTCGAGGTTGCCTTACTTGTCAACAATTTTCAACTGCCCGACGACCATATAATTATTTCTCTGGATGTCAAATAACTATTTACCAATATTTCATTAGATTTAGTCATTTAAATAGTCAAAGAACATTGGAATTTGATACAGCCTCACTGTCTAATTCCCGAAAATTTATTCTGTACAATTATAGATTTAATTTTCAACATAACTTATTTCTTTTTTCAGGATGAATTTTATCACAGTGATTTGGTACACCGATGGGTTTTGTCACCAGTCCCATTTTAGCTGAAATAGTCAAGAATTATTTATTAAAATTACCATTTCCTTTTATGTAGACGACATAGTTTGTGCCTTACCGAGGACCTCTGATGATTTGACTCTTCAAATCTTCAAAGCATTTAACTCTCATCTTGAGTTTCCTGAAGAGTTTGAGCATGACGACGGTACCCTTTTTGGAGACTAAAGTTTGCAGAACTGACAGTAATTTTATACTGGTATAAAAAACCTACATCATCAGGTACATATTTATCTTTTTACACTAACCACTCATTTAGACAAAAACTTAATTCAATTTCCGCTTTAAAATATAAAATTTATAGAATTGTTCATCCAACACTATTACAAAAATATTTAAAGATTCTCTATAATTTGCTCATACTGAATGGCTACTCTCCATCCTTGCTCAGATAAAAGATTTTCAATTCCACTGTTAACCTTCCAAACACTGCACAATTTACCGAGCCAGTGACCGATGCCGGAACTTCTGAAGAGCCGTTGGTTGCTGACGCCATGGGGGGGTGTACAGGGTGATGCACTATAATTTGACCCCCTCCTTAACTCTTTTGTTAAAAAAGCTATAAAGAAAGTTAAATACAAAAGTTGTACGGTTTCATCTATCTTTTCGTTAAATACTACTAAAAAAACGATTGCCTGCATATGTCACGTGATGTACGAATAGAGGTAAATTTTTGCATTTTCTTTTAGATTGTTCTGATTTCAAGTATACAAGGGTTAATAGGTCTAGCTCTAATAGTTTTTGACATATTGGGCCTCTATTATTTTTTGAGTTACACGTGATGCAGTATATAAACTAGTTTAAGCATTTTTTAAATCAAATTCGGATATCAGAATACAGACTTTACTCATATATTACATTTATTTTAAAACAAAGTCTCATGTTTTAAAATAAATATTTAAACAAGGGGTGCGGAAAAACTTTAAAATTAATTTTAGTTTTATTCTTTATATGAGTATATTATATCATCAGTTACCTTTAAAATTAATCAAAATACCAAGATCTTCATTCTCGTTTGCTTTAGTTCTACGTCTTAGTTTTTTAAGACTGTTAGTATATCTCCAATTTCTATAAGTATTCGAAACTGTGTGTTCACTGGAAGCTGGGCGATTTAGATTTTCTTGCAGCTTTTTTTATTGATTTTTAAATAAAGGGAAAATATTTCAAACTTTTTGGCTTCTATATAATCCATTTTGATGAAATAATATTAATAAAGAAACAATGTTGTCATAAATCATCAGCCAAAGCATATTTAGAGCATTTTCAAGGTCCAATTGGCAAAAACTATTACAGATAGACTATCGACACTTATATATTTGAAATCAGAAAAATAGGATCTAAAAGAAAATTATACAGGCTGTTCCCTTTAAAAAAATCACATCCATTCTTATATCACATGCCCTATGGAGGCAATTGTTTTCTTAGTAGTATTTAAAAAAATATAGATGAAACCCTACAACTTTTGCATATAACTTTTTTTATAACTCTCTTATAATAAAAGAATTAAGAGGGGTCAAAATATATTGAATCACCCTGTAGATTCTCTCACTCCCATCATTCTGAGAATTCTCAGGAACTCCAGTGCTAGGATTGTATCCCAAGAGGGTAGGTTCTTTATACAGCAACTTGAAGGATTCAACGAAAACTCTCATGAAAAGTGGAGTTATTTATAAATTATTCTGTACCAATTGTCATCTTCAATATTTTGGCCAAACTAACAAAGAGAATCACACAACACAGGAGTGATGTGCTGAGAAACTGGACTTTAGAAATGTGTCACATCAAGACATAGATGACCTTAGTATTATGTACAGCTATCTCCTAACCTTAAATAAAACACCCTGATTTGGGAATCTGACTGCATCTGGATAACATCGTCCTAGTGAGCAGAGAAAGGAGATTTGAATTGCCGGTTTTAGTTTCCTAATGTCAGGTAGATTTCTCGTATTCTCATTGGTAACCGCCTCTTTCCTTGTGTTTCCATATTCAGTCTACAGATGGCCGTTTTTAACTTGATTTACGTTGCAAATGTTTGCAGATTTTGTCATTTGTAAATCCATTTTAAATGTAACAGAATATAATTTGCTTATGTGTTTTGAGCTGTATTATTTTAACAACTACTGCAGAATGGCTAGATGTAAAATTAGTATTTTATGTTTTGTCAACTTGAATTAATATATCTCGCCTTCTTTGCAGCCTGTCTCTCATCAATGGCTCCTCAGAAGTTCTGGTATTCTACATCTTTCTTTGTGTGGCTTATGATCTGTGTCATTTCTCTCAGATCATAAGCCACATAAACAATTATATAACAAATATAATTACATATAAGTATTGAAAATGAAGAAAATAAATCTTGAACAAGTCAAGCCGTCACATCCCATGAATACACAACTCCCTAATTACAAGGCCAATAATCTAAACATACATCTATATTTATATATATATATATATATATATATATATATATATATATATATACGGGCATGTATGGATCAATGCACTGACTTCATTCGTTGAAGTAACATCGCTCGCCTTGAAAATGTCCCTTGCAATAGTGGATGAAATTTCGGCACTTATCAAAGCTTCTACACGGTTTCCATCCTGCAACAACATTTATATAGCTAATAACCAAGTCTATTATATTTAATTTTATCAAGGCCCCCGATAAAAATTAGCGACCAATCTAAGGCATTTGACAGCTTTGACAATGATATATTGTTTGGAAAACTTGAGGCTTATGGTGTTAGAGGAGTGGTTTTAAATCTGTTACAAGCTACTTTCTTGGTAGCACATAAAGGGTTAAATATGATATGATTTATTTAATCCAAAATAAAGTACATTGCAAAATAATGATTATCTTCAAGAAATACCTAACAAGCAAAATATTCATTCTATTGAAAAGAAAAACTTATTTACATTAAATACTCTTCCACGCTGTAGAACGGGTTGTCTACAAAATATCGCTTGGTGGCTTCTTTGAAGTTTTTCATTTGTTATATCTTTCTTATTTGAGTTGGAAGTTTAATAAAACATTTGGGACCCATGTAGTCTGGACTCCATTATGTAACATATATTCTTTGAAAAGATTATATATATGATCATGTGTACTTGTGAAGTATTCATGTTGTGAGGGGAGAAGTGCCACAGGGCTCTATTCTGAGACCACTTAAGTTCTTAATATATGTATATGAACGACCTGCCATCTGCGATTTCTCTTCCCATGTCGTTGTTTGTTGACGATATGTAACAGTAATGAAAACCTGAGCTTGTTGATGCCTTCGTTTTAGCAAAACAACTTATAGCTTAACACAAGTAAAACCACTATAATAAGATACTCCACTAGACATGAATCAGAAAAATTAAATATGCTGAGTGAATATGATATGCTTACCTCAGTTCATTCCTCTAGCTTCCTTGGAGTGTACCTCGATGAGTATCTTGACTGAAGAATGCAGGTCACCTTGACTTAAAACCAAGTTCATTTTCATATGTTTTCAGAACACTGAATGACAAAATAAGCACTCAGGTTGCAATCTCTGCTTACCACACACATGTCTACTAGAAGTTCTGTTACGGAGTGCACTTCTGATGCAACTTGGTGGATGCAAACATAGTAAACGAGTATTTGTAATTATATAATTTGGCTAGGAGGGTCTTATGCATGCCTTATTTTGTAAGGTATAGGCTGCTTACCTTGGTTGAAATTTTCATCATGTACTGTGTACACAGAAATAGGGAAAGGTTTCATAAAAATCAATCTAGCCAACATACTTATAACTCAAGACAAAATGAGTGCTACATCCAGGATGTGTACACTCACGTTACAATGATCCAACAACAATAACCAACTAAAGCTGTCAGGATATATAATTACCTTCCTGGTGTAAAATGTTTTTCTATTTAATTTATTTATATTTTGTTTTTCTTTTAATGTTAGTTTTATTGTAAATATACATTTTTATATGTATATATGCTATGTCTCATACTCTTTTGAGTCGACATGAACCAGAAAACTTTTTACCATTTCATTCTTGAAGCATATTATTTGGCTATACAGAATATTCCTAGCACTTTTAAAAGCTATATGCCTATAATGTTCCTTGCAATGGTGGACAAAACTTTGGCATGAAGAAAAGCTAACATCCGAGTATCTCCCGGTAAACTTGAAGATAACAATAAGCTAGTTATGTTTTATTGATTTTATGTATGTAAATGCTTGTTATTTTTAAAAACAATGAGAAGTACTTCGAGGAATCTGAACCACACCAAAGCAATTATGAAAGTAAAAGTAAAGACATTTACTATTTTCCAGTGAAAAGACTATAAATTTGAGAGTTGTGACTTTTATATGTGTGTTAAGACTGTTTAACAAATTTCCTTTCAGTATAAGAGAAATTAGTGATTTTAAATTATTCAGAAAGACATTGAACTCTTGTTGGGTTTGAAGCTGATTTTTTTATATGTAATAAGTTTTTAAACTTTGTGTTTTTTATTTTTTTAAACCAAGTATTTATTGTATTTGTGTTTTTTGAAATAAAGAGAGTATGAATATGAACAATTTCGAAATATGAACATCAGGTGAAGCGTGTCAACCAAAATCGAAATAAATAGATAGACCTTTATTGGTCTCGTCGACTCAATAGAATATGAGATATGTCATATATACCCATAAAAATATACATTAACAATAAAACTAAAACTTGAAACAAAAATGTAACAGTCATTAATACGAATTAGCCACAGCTTTAAAAGCTAAAGTAATTAATGCCCTTTCTCGAAGCTTTCTCAATGAATTCTTAAACCTTTTTAGTGGTAGGCCCTTTATGACACTAGGAGGGTAATTATATATTCTGACAGACTAAATTAGATATTCTTACTGAATCATAGTGAAGTGAGTGTATGGCTATTAGATGTAGCACACACTTTGTCTTGATTTATACATATGTTAACTGGATTGATTTTTATGAAGCCATCCCGTGGTAAGCAGAGTGCATCCTGAGTGCTTATTTGGTTTTTTAGTATTCTGAAGATGTATGAGAATTAATTCAACTTAGTGTTGGGGTGAGGTCACCTGTGTTCTCCAGTGAAGATGCTCACCGAGCTGCACTAGTGGAATGAACTGAGGTAAGAATATCAATTCCAATTCATATATTTAGTTTTTGCCTCTACTTTAAGTAGTTAGAATAGGAATGATGATAATTAGTTTTTCCAATTCTGGTCTTGTGGAGTATCTTATTATAGTGATTTTACTTGTGATCAGCTTTAGATTGTTTTGCTGAAATAGAGACATCAACAAGCTTAGGTTTTCATTGATGTTTTCCTGAACTGGTCCCCAGCTTCTCCCCCCCACTATTACGTACATATCGTAAGTATACAAAGACATGGAAAGAGGAATTGTAGATGACAGAGCCCTGTGGTACTCTTCTCCTTACAACCGAGCAGTTGGACTGAATAAGTTCACCAATGTAGTTTCTTGCGACAATCTTTTGTGTGCGACCAAGAAGGTAGCTTTCTATCACATTTAAGACTACTCATTTGACTCCATAATCTGAAAGTTTTCCAAATAATATGCTATAGTTAAGGATATCACATGCCTTAGATAGGTCGAGATAAATACTAGCTATTTTTATTTTGGTTTTAATTGACTCAATAACATTGTCCAGAATCACAACAATTGCAGTCTTGGTATTCCTAATTTGCAGTTCATGTTTTATTCTGTTCATTTTCTGCCATTTTAATTGCATCTGCGAGAACTCTTGAGTTATTTTTGATGATATTATCTGTCCAATTCAATTACATGTTTATTGCCTTCGTCGCCTACGTCTATGTTAAAATCATAGCACAAATAATGATGGTCTTCTTTCTGTTCTTTAGGTGATCCAAGATATTTGAAAATAGTGCTTGCCGCCTCTGCATGGTTGTTAAATATTAACCACTATCACTTATAACCTTAATCACCAGATACAGTTTGAATACGTTAGGTTTTGCAACTATATTCATTTGTAATGAGCTGTATATTCTTTTCTGTATTTGGTCATCTGCCTTTATTTTTGAAATTGAGATTTTTTGTCGTTAACGATTTTATCACTTCATCATTGTTCTTTTGGGTTGTAAATATTTTTGGTCCGTATTTACATTTTGATCTGTATATTTTGTTATTTATTATATTTACTGACTACTTTCCCTTTATTTACTGACAACTTTTTCTTTATTTATTGACTCCTAGCCCACGTCTGTACCTTCATATCTTCATTGTGATACTTTTTTTTTAATCTTGTAATTTATTTATATTTTCTCTTTGTTGGTACATTTGACTGGTTGTTTTATTTGTTGTAATGTAGTTTATACATATATGTGTTTAATGTAAGTTTTTGTCTATATTATTAAATTGTTTGCAACTAAAATGTCAATTTCTAGGTTGTTGATATTGGAGTAAATCCCAAAAACATTTAAAACTGCTTTTGCGTTTTATTTTATTTTGTGATCCCAATACAAAGTTCATTTATTATCAACATAAATTAGAAGTTTAGTTCTTATATATTCCCAAAACGGACATCAGTATTGATGAAAGTTTAAAGCTATACAACAGCCTAAGATGGATACAATATATGCCATTGAAAATGGCTCTATTTATCGTAAGTCAAAATCAGGCTATTTATTCACATCAGCAATATAGATATAAACGATACGCCAATGCAATCTCAAATTTTTTTATCCTTGCTTCAACCGTTACTGGATATGGGTTATTATTTAGCTACTGATAATTTTTATACCTCTCTTCAACTAGCAGAATCGCAAAGAAGTTCCCATGGAAATTCAGAAAAAAAATGTATTTTTATTAAAGCCAACATTATTGAATATCAAAGGGGCAAAGTTATGCTCATGAAATGGAAAGGCAAAAATGACATTTGTCTTCTTTCTACTATACCCAATCCACAAATGCAAGCAACCAGTCGGCCTAGTTCTAAGTCTGGACTATTACGACTTACTGAGAAGCACTTTTTTTTTATTGAATAAATTGCAATGTAGGATTGTACGCTGTGCCTATTTTATGTTATATCACACTCAATTGAATTTTTAGTTTTTTGTATAATACATATGTAAATAAACAAAGTTTATCTTCTATGAAAACAAAAATAAATACCTATCTATGCTACTGATAATTTTTATAAAAACTTGGAATAATAACTATATGTCATAAAAATGGCATGAATGATCAATTTTCAACTTTATGCCCCCTGTGTTATGGCAAAAAATATTGCCTACACAACTCACATTTAAACAACATAAAAATAACTTATAAATAAGGCCAATATAAAATTTCATTACACTTATTATAAACATTCATGAAAAAATATTAATTTTTAAATGTTTGCCCTTTCCTTACGTAAAATACACGCTACACCAGTGAATACAATTTTCTCTTTTAAATATGTACAAATACTGAATTTATAAAAAAAAAAAATTATTCTTTTACAGAAAATTAAAAATAAATTTGTAAATTAAGTGGTAAATAAAGATTTAAATTTCTTTGTGTTCTTTCATAAAATTTTAGTTTTTTGAAAAACTACTTGTCCTAGATTTTATTTACTTTTAAATTCTCTTTTTAAGCTCTGTTGAACCTGAATGAAACAATCAATTTCTTTTTATTGTTGTATAAACATTGACCATACATATGTTATCTCATGAAATATGTATTTAAGTGGATATGGTATGCAAAAAGGCTCGAAAATATTTTAGTCGTTTGCTTTCATATGTCTATTATATTAATTTATATTTTTGTAGTCAAATTTTAAAAACAGCTTTAGATTCCATCTATTTTCAAAAATTGAATTACTGTTACGAAGCTACTACAAAGTAACTATGCTACTGAGCGACCAAAATCATCTAGTTTTTGCCGGACCATTGTAGATGTGGCAAAACCAAAAAAGTCGAGTAGGCATTGGCGGAATCCAGACTACCTGACCGCAGATATAAACGGAAAGGCCTAGCCAGTGGACAACAGTTGAAGTTAGAACCACGACTCGTTAGTTGTATAATTTATAATTGCGTTAACTGTAAACTAAACACTTTAAAATAAATATATTTTAAACATGTTGAACTGTTAATTGTGATCCCGTAAAAACATTACGGTGGTATCAGGTGTGCAGTTTAAACAAATAATTACTAAATAAAATAAAAAAAATAAAGCGTTGTTAACAGACTACATTAAACAGTTAAAAACAAAAGTGTGTTATAATTAGAATGTAGGTCACCTAAGAAAATGGAGGACATAGAAGAGAAAGCGAAAGGTCCAATGTACATAATTCAAATTCTGCTAATTTTCAAGAACATGCTAGAAGAAAATTCTAGAAAAAGTGAAGATAAAATAGAACAGATGCTAGAAGAATATTCTAGAAAAACAAGACAAAATAGAAGAAATCCTTAAAGAAAATTTTATAAAAACCGAAGACAAAATAGAACAGAAGCTAAAAGAAAATTCTAGAAAAACCAAAGACAAAATAGAACAGAAGTTAGAAGAACATTCCAGAAGAACTGAGGAGAATTGTAGATCATTTGAAATTAAAATAGAACAGAAGCTTGAAGAAAAATTTGGAAAGTAAACTAGAGGAAAATTCCAGAATGACTCAAGAAAATTCCAGAATATTCAAGGCACAAATTGAACACAGAAAATTCTATAAATATGAAAAGCAAAGTTGAAAATAATTACAGAAGAACAAAAGAATTCTAAAAAGAGCGAAGAAAATTTTAAAGTAAACTTGAAACAAATTCGAGGATGATTGAACATTAAAGAAGAAATGGACATGAAAGTTTCGGTGGTAAACGAAATGGTAGAAATGAAAAGAGAAGCCTTCGAAGAAGAGTATGGAAGGAGACATCAAGAAAAAAACCACGTGCCCAAATCCAATGGAACATCTTTATGGACACGTTTTAAACTGCAATTAAAAATAGCTGCAGAATACAATCGCTGGTATGACACAGATAAGGTGATTACCTTACCAAAGATTTACAAGGCCAGGAACTGTACTTCCTGCACAATAATCCCATGAACAGCAGAGGAAACTTCGAAACTCTGGTACAGGCCCTTGAATCAAGGATTGGGGATTACCACTTGAAACCTATGTACCAAGCCCAAGAAACGGAAATGAAAGAGTGGAGAAGCTATGCAAGACTGTGCAGTCGACATTGATAGACTCACCAGACTTAGCTAAGGAGACCTACAAGAAGATGTCATGTCTGTAATCGGAGTGAACATGTTTGTTAATGGCCTTACAGACCCAGAAATATCATTAGCAGTCCAGAATGTTCTGCAACAAAATCTGTGGGAAGCTGTGGATACAGCCCTCAAATTTGAAGCTGTACATAACCGATGTAAAGGGAACTACATACGAAAAGTAACCACGGAAGCAGCATCAATGCAGAAAGCTGAAATGTACGAAGTGGGTACCAACAAAAGGAATTTTAAGAACATGAAATGCTACAGGTGTGGAAAAGAGAGACAAGTCGCTAAAATTGTCGAACGAGAGTCAAGCCCTCTGTAAGGACCAACGAAATTCAGGCACCAAAAACCACCAACACTAAGGGGCAAGTGTTGGTGGACACAAAAGAAGGTCTCAGAATATGTAGAATACAACACCACATGGAGTCTCAGCACTAATGGTATTGGGAAGAACAAGGATCAGTCCATGATGAACACATGGATATTTCAGTAGTCAGATAAGATATGGTGAACTGGGAGAGCCTGGAAAAAGTTACAAACTTTCACGTTCAAATAGCTACTGGTGATCACATTTTAGTTCAGGAAGTAAAGGATTGCATAATCTTGGGAAGCCTTCTCGGGATGGATTGTATGAGCCGTCATGGAGCTGTTATTGATGTGAAGGAGAGGCTACTGAAAATATGAAATGAAGAAGTGACTGGGCCTTTCTGGGTCTACGCTAACAAGTGTGCGCCTCCTAATTACCGTTGATGTCACGATACTGGCTATGACTGAACAAATAATCCAAGCTAAGACTGAAAACGAAATGGATATTTGGTGGTTGGGTCTAAGAAAATTGTGTATGGAAAATCCAATCCAGAAGAGCGAACTGGTAGGATGAGCCCTAGTTAGGTGCCAAGATGTAATATCAGTTCGTATCTTGAACACCAACGGGTGAAGAAGATGCAGTGCACATAAATGATAATCCATGATTATATATTGAAATTAAAAGCAGTATTGTCTATAATCTAAAGGATTTATCACCAACAGAAGAAAAACAAGTGCTAGAACTTCTTAGGCAATTTCAAGACATATTTACCACCGGAGAAGAAGACTACAATGTGGTACAACATAAGATCGACATCGGCAATGCCATTGCAATAAAGCAGCATCCAAGGTGTTTTACCCCTGGCTAAATGGGCCACTAGTTGTTCTGGTTTCAAAGAAAGATGTGTCTACCAGATTTTGCGTAGATTATAGAAGACTGCACTATGTAAAGAAGAAGCATTGTTACCCTCTGTCGCGAATAGACGGCACTTTAGACACCTTGGTAGGGTCACAACGGTTCTCCACATTAGATTTGAAGAGTGGTTATTGGCAAGTAGAGCTGGACCCTAAAGACCGAGAAAAGGCACCTTTTTCTACAGGATCAGGGCCTTGGCAGTTCAGCGTCGTGCTATTAATAAATAATAATATTAAATAATTAAGTCTCCAATGACATAGAATAAGTAAAAAAAATTCTTCGACATTATATAATGCTCTGGAACATAAACATTTCTTTAATTAACTCTGAAACTTTAGTCCATTTAATTGTTTTATTTCATTTGGTACACTATTATATACTTGCACTCTTGAAAGCCCAGTTTGTGGTAAATTTTATAAATTCTTATGACGGCCGTTGTGTTCATGTTCACGTATTGTTTCATTGAACTAAGTACAATGTCAAAAAAATACATGGCAGGGTAAGTATATTATATTTTATAATTTATTTTTTTACAAAAGTCTCTTTGTTTTAGATTGAACATACACCTGAGACATCTTTTTTGCAACAAAAATACTTTAGTACGGTATATACATAGCCATAATAATCCAAAAAATATGCCACCAATGCAGCTTTACAATGCAAAGCTCTCAGAAGATATGAAAAAGAAACTATTCTTGGAACAAGCTCATCAATATGTTGCTTCCATTTTAGATTCTGATCAACCACAATCCCTAGAAACTTAGTACACTCTTTGAGAGTAAGTATATTATTTTTTCCATTGTTAATGTTCATTATATTTAGAGGCTATAAAGACAATAAGTTCGGTTTTGTCTTCGTTAAGTTTCAGTTGATGAGCAAGGAACCACTTGCTTAGTTCTTTCAGGATGTCTTCTACTAGGATTTTTAGATTACTGTGTAAATAATCTAAACACACCACAGAGGTATCATCAGTGTACAGTACTACAGGCATATTCTCATTTCCTGGAAAGCTATCCATGTAAGCTATAAATACGAGAGGACCTAAGATAGATCCTTGAGGTACCCCTCTAACAGTTGTTACAAAATCAGAAAAGTGTCTCTCCTATGTAATCCGTTAATTTTTATCCACTGTTCGCGGTCAGTTAAACAGGACTTTAGCTTATCGTAGAGAATATTATAGTTTAGAGTCAAAAGCATTTGACAGATCCAAATATATATTTAGAATTATTCAGTGCATTTAAAACTTCAAACACCATTTGGAAAATTTATCTTCCTGTATTCCTATTTTTTATATAGGCATTTTGAAATCAAGTTAAAACATTGTTTACATAAAAAAAACGACATATTCTATCAAACAACACTTTTTAAAATTTCCATTTGAAACTTAGCCCAAAGAAATGCCACCTATTAAAGAAGAAAGTAAAATATCTTGGACATGTGGTGCCCAGCAAAGCCTTTGCACAAGCTGACGGAAGAAGCGAGAAGATTTGAATGAACAGAAGATTGCAAAGAGGCGTTAGATGTATTGAAGAGAATCTTTACTAAGGCTCCATCCTAAGTTATCCTCGAATGGAATGACAGTTCATTTTGGCCACTGATGCTAGCTACATTGGCAAATACAAGATGGTCAAGAAAAAGTGATTGTGATATTAATTCAATAAGACCCACTCAAAGCCAGAAAATAACTACAGTCTCAAGACGAGACATTCTGGCCATTGTCAAAGCAATAGAGCAGTTGCATAAGTACCTGTATGGAAGATAATTCCTCTTTAGAACAGATCATGCTGCCCCACAATGGCTTCTTCGCTTTAAAAATTCAGAAGGTCAGATTACTAGGTGGTTGGAAAGAGTCCAAACATATCACTTTACCACTGAACACCGTAGAGGTAAGATTCATAACAACACCGATGTTCTGCCAAAAAAGGCCCAGCCCATTGGAGTGTAAACATTGCAAATGCCTGGAAGAAAGAAAGAAGATGCTGACAATCTCTCGTACAACAGTCGAAATGAAAGGTTGGACAGATGACGAAATAAAAAGAGCACAAAAACAAGACCAAGATCTACAACCAACTCTGAACTGGAAGCAGCAAGGGCTACAACCAGAATGGGAAGAAATAGCCAAACAAAGCCTAGGGGTGAAGATGTCTTGGCACAGTGGAAGATGGTAAATGGATTGTTGAAGAGGGCCTTAGAGAACGAAAAGGGAGACCCTACAGCTGGTGCTGTCCCAAAAGAAAAGAGAAGAAACGTTGAAAGAATTACACAATGAGATTTCTGGTGGTCATTTAGGCATAAGAAAAACAATTGAGAAGGTTTGAGAACGATTCTGTTGGGTCAACTGTCAGTGATATCAAAGAATGGTGTCGGAGATGCTCTACTTATGCAGCAACTAATGGTCCGGGAAGAAAAAGAAATGCTCCAATGAAGAAGTATAACGTAGGAAGTCCTTTCGAGAGAATCGCTATAGCTGGGTCGTTCCCAGAAACTGATACTGACAACAAATACATACTGGTTACCATGGATTATTTCAGTAAATGAGTTGAGGCATATGCCTTACTGAACCAGAAAGCCTCGACAGTTGGGGAAGTGTTGGTTAGAGAGTTCTTCAGTAGATTTGGGAACTCTCTGGAACTCCAATCTGACCAAGGAAGAAACTTTGAATCAGAGTTGTTTCAGAAGACCTGCATACTACTTAGGATAAGGAAAATGCAACTATACCATTACACCCTCAATGAGAAAAGTACAGCCATTTATTCGTGATGGCCTCTGGTTTGCAAGTCCAGCAGTTGGGTGATCAAGACAGATTAATGTATTATCTGGTTAAGTCTCATCTGTGGCTAACCTACCAAGACATGTGGTCCTGTCTTCGTGTGCTACAAGTGAAATTAGTTATTCCAAGACAAGGTTGTTGGGAAATGGTCAGAAATATGATAGAATTCATCTTCAAGGATTCCGTCGAGAAGGCTATGGTGTATCACTTACCATCAAGAAAACTTTGTGCCAAGAACAATGTGTACTTTTCTTCTACTATTATTCAATCTGTAAAAAAGATAAAGCCTGTGAATATCGACACGAACCATCGGCGAGAGGCACTGAGGAAGTTTGCATACTCTAGAGGAGACTACACTTTCAACAGTTAGTTTTCAACCAGCGCTATTCGGACAACAACAAAAGACCAGCAGTAATTCCTTGTTTTTGGGAAGGCCAATCCTCTGGATGTTTGAGACCATATTACCCTTTCAAGCAGGAGTCTACAGGTGTCCCTGTTAGAAATTAACAGAATTTAGGAGAGTGCAATGTTACGAAACTACTAAAATTTCACTAATGAGCGAGCAAAATCATCTAGTCTTGCCTGACCATACGAGATGTGGCGAAACACTCGGCCCATATCGTCCAAACCAGAAAAGCTACCCGCCCGCAGATATAAAGAGAAAGACCTGGCAGTAGACGGCAGCAAGTAAAAATCTATAGATAAACAAAAAAGTGACATGGTTAAGCAGTGCCATGAGGGTTATAATTACAGTACCTACTGCAGACTTGTATTTGAGAAGTGTATATTTTAGGTAATTTCTATTATAAATATAAATATCCTTTCCTTGCACAACAAGCCATAAATAAGAAATTCATTAACACTTACTTATATAGCACTGTTTTAAATAGTTTGTTGAGAATAATAAAGTATACTCACCACTCCTAAAGGAACATCGACAACATTAGGTGTGTCACGATCCACTGAACGAAAATATAGTTTGTAATTTGTTACCGTTAGGACACCTCTAGCTGGTCCATAATATGGGCATAAATATGTAACATCTCTAGCCTGACCACATACTTTTTCTCCTGGAAGAAGCGGTGGTTCATCTGGTCTAGTCGATGCACCGGATTCATTTATTGTAGGCTAAAATGGTAAAAGTTTATTTAATTAAAAAAATAATAAGATCTGTTTAAAAAATGTATACTATAGCTAGGCAAGTTTTTATTTAACTTTTTATTTTACATAAACCTCTGCATTAACGTCTTTAGTTGGTCAAGTGCCCCCTTGTTTATTTCTTTAATGTATACATGTATCTGCCACATGGAATGTACTATTTGCAATGCACAGAGTAAAGTCATATATGTTGTACACATACGGTGCGATTGAACTGCCCTATGCAAAAAGAGGATAAAGTCATTTACCTCCTTTTTGTTTTCGTCACACCCATAATGTTCCTCATATTCTTTATAACAAAGTACATAAGTCGAATGATAGACATCATTATTGTGCTTACCATGCTAATTAAATTTAGTTACAATTTTATAACGCTAGTTTAAATTGAAATTAAAAAACTCATCCACATTTTGAAACTTTTCGAAGTTTTAATATGTGTTAAGACATTTTGAGTACCTCTGAACAAATAATAAACACCAATAATCTTTTGTATGACTAATGTACCTGTCACTCTCAGTAATATGGTCTTGTTTGGGTCATTTTGCATTAGATGATGATCCTTGGTTTTACGATACGGGAAATGTAATCATCACCAAACTTGTAAAAGAATTAATCTAGGTAAGTAGAACAAGTAGATGACAACAGCCTACGTCTCCCATTTGTAAAGAAAAATTGAAGTATTACCAGTTTCTAAGCAAAATAGATGATGGATGACTAATATTGTTGAAAAGCACTATGTCGTATCAGTTTAATCATTTACGATATAAAAGCCAACGTAGATATATAATAATAAAATATGAAATAATAACTACGATTCAAAATTAAACTAGACAAGACTTGGATGGGTGGGAATGTCAGTATACAAATATAAATTAAATATCAATGGCAAAAGAACTAATTTAGAAATTAGTTTTATTGGAAGATTAGTAGGGATTTTGACAATCACCATTAACCCAGGACCTACTTCTTGAATTTTTCAATATCTTTCATATAAGATACAGATGCAGTCCTGAAAATACGAAGTTCAAACTGAAGGTTTGTACTCAGCAATTTCTTATGGAACACTGACCTATATACAGTATAAATAAAGTTTTACCAAGAACTATATCGACATGAACGTAACCATATGAGCATCTCTTCTGAGGAAGACGTTCCACCAATGAAGTATGGAAAAGCACCCGGAGAAGATGGGATCACTGTTGACATTCTAAAAACTGCTGGAGTTGAGATATATACAGTTCTGGCAAAACTGTATACGTCATGCATAGAAACAAAACAGTTACCAACGTCTTGGCATAATGCATCAGTTATTTTAATCCACAAAAAAGGAAATAAAGATGATCTGAAAAATTACCATCCTATCGGTCTCACATCTGTGGCTTATAAGATCCTTAGCAAAATAATTACCAATTCGATCTATACCAACACAAAGAACAGACAGGTTTTCGGAAGAGATATAGCATTGACCACCTTCACACAGTGCATGAATAGATATCTAGATGTAACAAGTATAATCTGCCACTATGTTGTGGTTTCATAGACTACAAAAAAGCATTTGACTCGGTGAAGATATCTGCGTTTATTAAAGCTTTAGTCAAAAATGGCATTCTATCTGCCTACATACAGCTAATTCAAAATATCTATGAAAAAGCCACGTCAAACGTTAAATTACATCAAGAAATGGAAACATTTTGTATTCAAAAAGGTGTTAGATAAGGAGACACCATACCACTATTTCAAATTTATCAGTGCAGCTGTAGCGTATATGTTTCAGGAGAGATTAGAAACACAAGGGCATTAAAGTGAATGGAAAATATCTTAACCATTTGGAATTTGCAGATGATAGTGATATTTGCACACACTATCAAAGAGCTTCAAGAAAAAATTATTAATCTGGATACATTAAGTAAAAATGTAGGCTTTGGGATGAATCTTAGACAAATGAGCTAGCTATGACAGCTAGTGGTGTACATCGAGGGCACACTAATTTAAACTATAAAGTCATACAGGTATTTGGCCAAACTTTTAGTGATGGATGGAGATATTTCCTTGGAGACAGTGCGAAGAACAAAGTTTGCATGGAGTACAATTGGGCATCTAAGCAACATATTTACATTGCAGATGCCTTTGTGTTTGCAATACAGGGTCTTATGTTGATTGTTGGACAATATTCAATGATGCAGGTACTTTATTGTAGATGGATGCTGTATTGATTGTAAATCGTAAAATAAGAATGTCCCAAAGATTTTACACAGAGACCGTCGAGGTGTGAGGACGTGTTTCTCCTATGATTATTAAAGTTTATAAAAATGGGTTTAGAGTGTTTTAAATGAAAGAAGAAACTTGATTTATATGAATATTATGTGATGTGCAGCTTATCCAGTGGTCACTGCTATTATCATGTAACCTGTTCTTCCTTGTCATTTGATGACTACATGGGGAAGAATAAAGATGGAGCAATTAAAAAGTGGTGCTGTGAGAGGTGTTACACATCGTTTTCCCCTAATCAATCTCATAATGATTAGTACCACGAATACAAAATATGCATGACAACCGCAATCAGGAGTACATAATATTTCACCAAAATATCCAATCCATCGGCAACTTGAGGTGTTATTGTCAGATCTTAATGCGCAATTTGTTCTTCTCTCCGAGCATTGGAAAGATAATTTTGAGATTAAAAATTACTGTTTGAATAATTAACGACTTGCTAGTTGTTTTTGCTGCGAATCGGGTCAACATGGCGGTACGGCCATCTTTGTACGAAGTGACATCAATATAATATTTAGAGAAGATATAAACTTCATACTATTTTATGTATATATCGTTCCCTGCAGAGTGATATGTTTTTAATAAACTAGAAACAATGTTGAAGGCTATTTGTGTCAAAAATAGAATCGTATTTCTCTGATAAAATCGAAAATTCTGGAAATAATTCTTAACTGGGAAATTTGGAAAATGAGTTTCTATGAGGCTGAGCTACACACATTCTTTATTAGATATTGCCAATACTTTTAATGATATTTTTTTAAATCCAGCTGGTAGTGTTTCAAATGAAATGCCTCCTGCTGAAGGGCATTTTGGGGTTTCCAAAGTTGAGTCGTCGTTTTTCATTTACTCTGTGTTACAGAAAGTGAAATTTATAATATTGTTTTAAATTTAAAAAATAAAAAAAGCTGTGGTTTGGATGAAATTCCACCATTTGTGATAAAAAAGAGTATAAACAGCATTTTGAAACCTCTTACATATATTCTGAATTTATCTTTATCCTCTTAAAATGGCGCTATGAAACCTTTGTTCAAAAAGGGCGATCCTAGCTGAGCAAAGAATTATAGACCCATTAGTTTATTGACAGGCTTTTTGAAAATATTTGAACTGGTAATGACAAAACGATTTATGAAATATCTCAATCAGTTCAATATACTAAACAACTCCCAACATGGTTTTTGATTACATTTCTAGGATTCAAAAATCTATGGAGTGTGGAAATTTAGCTTGTGGTAAATTCGTTGACCTGTCGAAGGCCTTTGATTCAATTGACCATGGTTTGTTGCTTTCAAAATTATATATGCCTATGGAATATAAGGCATCACGGGTTTAAAAGTTACTTGTCGCATCGGAAGCAAATTGTTGTCATCGAGGAAAACTTTGAGAAAATAGGTTCATTAGACTTCTTTTTGTTATATTTTTTAATGACATGTCTCAGACAGTTTCAAACTCTTTTGATGGTTGGAAATCATTTTACGGACATTGTTGCTGAGCGTGTGATACTATATGAATGAATGAAGGCATGGTTTCGAGAAAACTCGCTAGGGAAAAAACGTGTGCTCTTTTGTTTCAGATGCACAATGCATCTAGAGATATACCTGATAGTATTGTTTTGGGTGGTGATGCGGTGGCATTTTCTATTTTTATGAAGCTCTTGGGTTTTCTTATTGACAGAAATTTGTTGTTTGATGGCCATATTAACAATATTTGTTCCAGACTTGTCCCTTCGCACACTGTATTTTACGAGCGTGTATTAAATTTTAAAATATGGAATATTATCCTATAATTATACAATAAATTACCTGCCAAATTAAAACAAGTTGATATTTTTAAAAAGTTTAAGAGCACTCGGTACACTTTCCTATGCGACATGGAGCCTTATGACTTGAGCCTATATTTAGGCACAAATTTTGATCAATAATTACAATTTGTTCTCATTTCTTTTTTTATGTTTACCTCAAGTGATCTGATATGTTATTATATTTATGTATTTTTTGTAGACACTATCAAGCCTTATTTTGGGGTGTTTTGAATAAAGAATATTTTGATTTGATTTTGATAGTGTCAGGCGTTTATATATATATATATATATATATATATATGGTGTGTCAAAATTATCTTAACACTTAAATGGTAAAAACATATATTCATAATTAATAAACATTGATCTTAAGTGAAATTTTATACATAAAGTTTCAACCTGCTGCCAATTGTTATTGATACACAATAGAAAACAATTTTAAGTTGAATTTAATGACCTTACAAATAATGCTTTGGGAATAGATGCTACCATACTTGTAATTCTTTCCTTGAGTTCATTGATATTCTGAACTTTTAGCAAGCTTACCACCACTCTTTTTTCTTTTTGTGTTAACATTTCTCCCATTATATCCAAGAAAAAATATAATTTCAATGTTCATTCCATATATATATATATATATAACCTGCCTGTTCTTTGGTTTGATTTGAATTGATCTGTAAGGCAGTTCGTAAATATTTTAGTAAGGATCTTCTCGTTGAATTATTCCAAGACGCTGGTTTTTGTTAGAACTGTTTATGTCATATACTGCAATTTTTCGTATATCAACTGTGATCCCATCTTCCCACGGTGCCTTTCCTATTCTGAGTGGAAATTGTGTAGAAGGTTAGGGTGCTTTTTTAAAAATAGCCTACCTAATATATTGTTATTATTGAAGATAGACAAGGCATCTTTAAGACCTATATATGATGGTACAGGATCATCCATATTAAATGTATACACAAAATTAAATGTAATAGACTTCTATGATTATTATCTGTATCAATATTGTTTCTGGGTGGACAAGTGCACGTGTCAGAACCTCTAAACGGTTTTCACCCGGAAACAACATTCATATATACACAAAATACCAACTTTTTAAATGGAATGCATATGATTTTATGGTGCATATGGATAGTAAATTGTACAGTAAGGAGATTTTATCTACGTCCCTATTTCCAAGAATTAAACAGTTATTCCTTCTTGAATATAAGTATTTTGAGAAAAACTGCCTCTCACGTCGCTTCCATATGACATGAGATACAATTTTTCAATAAAAATGATTAATATTATACTGAAGCTGAGATGCACTAAAGTATTTGATCCTATATTACAGTAAAAACATATTGTATATCAAGATGTATATGTACAGTTTGCTCAATCGATAAGTATAAGAGATTAATTTTTCAGTATTCATAACTATAGTACACTTGTTTATATGTACTTTCTATAAAAGGGGTATAATGTTTAACATTAAAATAACAGTTACTTAAAAATTGATCATATAAAAGTGTTGGTGAACTTAACCTTAATGTTTCTTGGATTAGATATATTCCCAGATTTAATACTTCTGTGTAACCCAGCTAAAGGGAATAAGGTTTGCAATCGACGATAGTGTGATACCAAGATCAACCGACAAGAGTTCTTCGTGCTTTTACGAGAAGCGCGAAATATTTCGACGATCACTAGAAATACAGTTGAATAATTTATTATTGTGTTAACGTAAACTAAGTACTTTATAAAATAAATATTCTTTAATTTTGTTGAACTTTTATTTGTGAACCTGTAAAAACATAAGTGTCGTAAGTAAGGTGTGCGGTTTAGAAACAAATAAATAATATATAAAATAAAAAGTAAAAAAATTGTAATTAATAGCATTAAACAGTTTAAAGAAAAAAGTGTGTGATAAATGGAAATTAGGTCAATTAAAAAAACGTCAGACACAGAAGAGAAAGAAGAAGAACCATTGAACATGAACCGAATGACAAGAATATTCTAAAAAGAGCGAAGTTTAGAAAGTTCTCTAGACGGGAATTCTAGAACAGTTGAAAATAACACCAATACTTAAAGAAAATTCTAGAAGGAGCAAAGAAAATTCTAGAAGTGTGGAAAGTAAATTAGAAGTGAATTCCAAAAGAACTGAAGAGAATTCTAGAGCATTTGAAACACAAATACAACAAAAGCTTGAAGAAAATCCTAGAAGTTTAGAAAGTAAACAAGAATAAAATTCCAGATTTATTCAAGAAATTTCCAGAATATTTGAAACAAAATTTGAACAGAGGCTGGTAGAATACACTAGAAATTTGGAAAGCAACTTAAAGAAACTTTAATGGTGATGGAACATAAAAATGAAAAATTGGAAAAGAAAATACAAATCCTCAGGGAAGAGTATGGAGCCTGGAATGAAGACATCGAAATGCTAATAAAGAAACCATTTACCACTTTATAACAACCACCTAGCCAGAGGATAAAGGTGTCCAAATTTGATGGAACATCATCATAGACACTCTTGAAGATGCAATTTGAAATGGCTACCAGGTATAATGGCTGGGATGACTCAGATAAAGTGACTAATCTCACCAGGCACTGTATGTTCTGTGCAATATTTCCAAGGATAGCAGGGTGATTTTGAAACCTTGGTATTGGCCCTGGAATCAAGGTTTAGGAAATACAACATTTTTGAAACCCATGTACCAAGGCAAACTAACGGTACAGAAAAAGTAAGGAACCTTTACAAGAATATGCAGCTGATATAGATAGATTTATCAGAGGTAGCTACGGAGATCTACAAGAAGATGCCATGTCAGTGATCACAGTGTACATGTTTAATAATGAAATATATGAGAAGCCATGGGTACAACTCTCAAATTTGAAGCTAACAGAAACAAGGAGAAGTACATACGAGAAGTAACTGTGGAAGTAGTTCCAACTCAGGAGCTGAATTGTACGAAGTAAGTACACACAAGAGGAATTTAAAGAAGGAATTAAAAGAACATAAAATGCTACAGGTGTGGAAAAGAGGGGTACATTCACAGAAATTGTCGAATAAGAGTCAAGTTCTCTGTAAATGCCAGCCAAAAATCAGGTACAGGGAAACTAAAAAACCACCAACTCTAAGGGTTCAAAGAAAGGCCCCCAGAAAGATGAACCGGGAGAATCTGGAAAAGGTTACAAACCTCCCCACATGCGAACAGCTACTGGTGCTGCTGCTGCCACTGTGCAACTTATTCTCGAAGCTTCTCTCGATTTCTTCGGTAATTCGTAAAAGTTGATGGTTGGTAGAGTGCTTCGCTCTGAATCCAAATTGGAAAGTAGGAATTATATTGTTTCAGTTCAATTCCTTGGTTAGTCTGACTAATAGTCAAATAGCTTTAAAAGTGTCGGCAGCAGACTTATTGGCCTGTAGCTTGATGGTAGTTTTTGGTTTTTCTTGGGTTTTGGAAATATTCAAATGTGTGCATCTTTCCAGGTGTCTGGAAAGTATCCTTGTCTCAGGCATTCAATAAATAAGTTTGTGGTGTAAACTATGGCCTTTCTGCTCATATTTTTGTGAATTATGTTTGGGATTTAGTCGTGCCCATTGTTTTCTTCTAGCCTATCTTTTTTATGTGCTTTATTAGCTCTCCAGGGGAAATGTATTTTATCATGCCAATGTTATCCGGTGTGTTCTTTTCTGCAACATCTTTTTTGCCCTGTGCGAATTCTGCGTTGTTATGTGAAATTGTTGTTTGAAAACTATCCTGGAGGTAGTCGGCAAAGACTTCGCAGTTTTCTGTGTCACTTGAGAATTTGGCATCATTTACAATGAGGAAGGAGGAGTTAGTAGATTGATTAAGAATTCTTATAGTTGCTTGACACATTGTTGGGTCTCGTGGTTCAAGCGATTTAATATGCACTTTATAGCTTTCAATTATGTAGTTATCTAGCTCCCATTTGACTTGTCTTGTCAGTATTTTGAGTCATCGTCGACCTTCGGGGTTTCTATAACTTTGCCAATTGCGTCTGGTTCTGTTCTTTTCCTTTATTAGTTTGGTTGTGAAAAAACTAGACACACCCAAAGGCGAAACAGTCCAGAGCCGCATAGAGTAGTTGAGAACTAATATCACCTGGCTATATAAACAGCCCCACTGCAGTCCAAAGACAGATATCAAGATCAACTGACAAGAGTGCTCCCATATTTCGATACGGAAATCGACAAGGAGTGCAAAGTATTCTAGCGATTAATATACCCCCTAGAAATACAGTTGTATAATTTATTATATAACAAAACTAAGCACTTTAAAAAAATAAATACAGTTTAAATTAGTTATATTGTTATTTATGAACCCGTAAAAACATTACAATACATATATTTAGGATTAATGTAAACCAACAAATGTCATATTCACTTTTCAATGTTTCTTGACGCATTATTTAATTCTATTTGTAGGTACACACTTTGTACCCCGCCCTAGCTATAATGTTTCTCCGAAACATAGGGGACTGTTTCCTACAAGCGATATACATACAGAAAGTCTAAGTGGATATGTCCTAAGGTAAAGTCAACAAACAATATAGTATCATTATTAAAAAGGGATTTTGCTGTATTGTGGATATTTATAATTGAAATAAAACAGGATGTTGTCCTTCCACAAATTGTATTATTATAGCGACTGTTTCTACCATTCAGGTCAGTATTAAGCGTGATATATGTTCTGCACAATATCTCAGGTGCTGTCTTCACAGGTGTTGTGGAAGGACAACATCCTGTTTTCTCTTTAACATAGAATTGCACTTCTAGATTATGTATGAACAGGAAATACATAAAAATTACAGTTTTGCAATGACTCAATTTTTCTCAAAACACTTATCTTGTTATTATTAATAATAATATAATTTTATAACTTAATAATAACAATATCCAGATGTGCGTTTAAAAAAACATACCTTGTAGAAATCAGGATTAATGAATGTAGTTCAATCAAGAAAGTAATAGCACTTACCTTGATAATGTCCCTTTTAACAGTCAACAAAACATTGGTAGTTTACAAAGCTTCTATACAGATTCCACCCAGAAACACCTTTCCTATCGATAAGAATCGTAGAAGTCTATTAAATTTAATAATATACGAGTATTTTGGTCCAACAAAAACAAATTACTGTTAATTAATGTTGAATATTTGACATTTTCATAAAGCAGTGACATTTTCTTTTATAATATGTTAGAATTCTTGTAAAGTTTGAAAAATGCAGCCAAGGAAACAACTAATTCTAAAACTTAGGGTACATTTTCCTGACTGAACTTGTAGATTCTATTCAAGTCTAGTGTTCCAATAAACAGCCATTATAATAGTAATTGCATAAAACTTACTATGTAGCTTGATAATGTTCCCAACAATGGGTAAAGCTTTTACAATAACAAGTTTTCCAGTGCATAACTATTCCTTTTCATATCATTAGCAAACGGAAAGCATTTTTTGATTAGTTTAATAATTATTGCTCCTAACTTTTCTTTACTGATATTATGTTGTAATAAACAATAAATTCAGCAATTTTGTTATATTTTAACAATAACTGTTCTTATACAATTCGTTACCATAAGTGTCATTGATAGTTGGGAGTTCTAAATGCCTCACCTTCACATGTAAGTATTTACTTTGATGTGTCTGTTTTATCATCAAGTTTACTTGCAAACTTTATGCAGATAATTGACAACTAGCCATGTAAATGTCTAGTTAAGATCTGTAATTGTTAAAAAAAATAAATCCAAAGGAATTTTATAAAAAATATTACGCCTTCTATGAGTTTATGTAAGGAAGGGTGAATTATGTGCAGCAAACATTAAATATAAGATACTGAAGAAGTTTTTTTTGTATTTTATCTATAGTATAATATACCTCAATATAGGTAAAATCAATAAGACGATAAACCATTTTATTTTTATTTTAGAAAATATAGCTCGTTGGTTTAATCGATCACTATGCACAATGAACACTTGACTAATTCTGAAATTTCACATTTAAATGTGTTAGAAGTTTGTATAAGCTTTCGTTTCTATCAAGTGAGCATTATCACTGACATAAAATCATATTAGGATATATCCCACACCCATTAAGCAGGGTACCACCTAGACTGATTTCAAACCTTGTCTATGTCCATATGAATTTGCAAATTATCAGAGCTATATAGTTGAAGCAGGAATATGTTTTCCCGTGTATTCACTTCCATTTAATTTATTGAACATGAACTCTACACGCCTTTTAGGTTCAGTTTCTATTCACATTTGTTTTGACGGAGGAATGGAAACTCTCGAATCAACGTCGTCATGAGAATATCCACCTCTCATATTCAAGTAATTTCATTTTAGATCTTTAACATATTTGAACCTAGATACTTACTTACAATCAGCTTCATTAAAGCAAAATATCTACTTGGGTTTCATTATTATTTGTTTCTAACACTTGAATCAACTGCAATAATACCTTGTAATTGAATCAAAATGCTATTATTAACTGTCTAGCTTGCATAAAGAAAGCAATTATAAATGCCGACGTTTCGTCCACTGTTGCAAGGGACATTTTCAAGGCGAGTGATGTTACTTCAATAAATGAATTCAC
>JAWQRN010000534.1:0-28653 GCA_033557685.1 Sperchopsis tessellata
AGTTGTCTCAGTGTTTCTCTCTTCTTTTCTGTCCCGCCGCAGCTTATTTGTTCATCTTGGTTACACGTCCCCCAAGTTTTCTGCACACTCTGGTGTTTCCCAAGGATCTATTTCAGGGTCCTTACTTTTCTTACTTTTTATTAAAGACTTAGCCGATTTCTATGATTGTTTGCTGATGATCTGAAAATCTATGCTCGTATTCATGATAATCACGATTGCTTTTCTCTCCAAGCTGATTTAGACATACTACAAATCTGGTGCGACTCCAACATCTTACATCTCAATGTCAGTAAGTGTAAAGCCATGTGTTCCAAAAAATTTTCTCCTATAAATTTTCCGTACTGTATCTCTAATTTCACTCTTACCTGTTGTATCAATATCAAAGATCTTAGTGTCATATTTCATAGCCACCTTTCTTTCAACCTGCATACTATTTACTTACCCTATATTTGTTCGGTCAAAACTTGAGTACTGTTCCATTATATGGAATCCAATTTATAGCAAGTATAAGCTACTCCTTGTAAACACCCAAAGAAATTTTTTTAAATATCTACATTACGTGAAACTCACATATACCCTGTTCATGGATTTCCTAATGATGCTCTTCTTGGCATGTTTCAAATGACATCATTGAAGGGCTGTCACAAGTTCATAGATGTAGTATACTTGTTCAAACTCCTTCATAATTTGGTGGATGATCCCATATACATCTCAAAAATTAACTTCCACATTCCAAATATTTCCGTACATCACCACAATTTATTTGCATCATGCTCGAACCAATCTACTAAATAATTCAACCAATCAACAGGTTGTATACAACCTTCCATACCATTCAGGAATCAACTGACCTCATTTTTCTTTAACTCATCATTGAAAAACAAATTCTCCTAGCATCTGATCCAATTTCAATAAAATCATTGCTAATTAACTTGTTTATTTTATTTTATTTTTTTATTTCATATCATTAATACAGGTCACAAATACTAATTACTAATTTGAAAATAGGAAGTATACACCTCACACGAGTTCCGAATTAAGAAATTCCTTGACAGAGTATGGTACAAGGTGGATCAAGATACTTATGATCTTTGTTTTAAAGTTCTTCTTTGGCAGTTGTCTAATTGAGTTTGTGTGTTCTTGGATTTTTTGTGGTCACCCATTGACGACCGGGACTTCTAAATATCCTGTTTCCTAAAGCCGAAGTGGAAGCGTGAAACCTGAACTCCCGATGGCCAAAATTCAGAATCTGTTAGACTCTCCCTCAGTTTAAAATCTGCTCCTACCTTGAAAGATGCTGAATATCCTTTTGTTTGTATGTACATATAATTAAGACAAATACTGTAATATACTATGAAAATTATGTAATTGCCTACTCTATAAATGGACTTCTGTCTGTAGAGTAGCTGAATGTAATAGAATCATTTAAAGTTAACTTAATACAATTAAATTACTTTTTACTTACAAGGAGCATCACAACCGAAAAACTAAAGATGGTGGCCGGCACCTTCATTCTCCAAAATGGCACATGCGGTTCCATAGTGTTGGTAACTACATTCACTTCAGTTTTTTTAATATGCGATAGTCTTGCTAAGTACTGGGGTCTTGGATGTTCTTCTTGGATATCAAAACCAGTTAAATCCCACCTGTGTGTGATTTCAGCGGAATACCTCTTCCATAGTTCCAAGAAAAGTGTTGCTAAAGCGACAAAAATAGCATAAGCTCGCTGTGATTTCTTTAAATTAAATATTAGGAGTACCCAAAAACATTTTTGTATATATTTCTTTTCGCATATTCTAATCCACCTTTTGAGTTAAATGGAAAAATGACTTAAGATAACTAAACTTGAAGTCAATCAAAATTTGACTATTCAACACCTAAAGGACAATTTAAGAAATGTTAAAGTTAAACACACATGGATTTACAGTGTTTGCTTTGGATACCCCAATTTTTTTTTAAACTAAGAAAAAACATGCTTTTTAATAAAAAAAATAAGATTAACTTAGTGATGGACAGAAGATAAACTACCACCACAAAAAATAAGAAATATACAAACAATAAAATTAGTACAAAAAATCAATTTGCGGACAAACCAGAGAGAAAACTTCAAATAATTGTTAATAAGGTTTCGTGCACTATTGTAAAGAACATTTCCAAGGTTAAAATGAAAATATTCGTATGGTTAGTAACAAAATCTACGCAATTAATGACAAACGTATATCTTACCCCAGAATGACATAAATATGGCAAAGAACACAGTGGTTGCATTGTCAAAGAGGTAGGTAATTCTAGCATGCACGCAGGTTTCGTTTAAATGCCAATAATCACACCAGTGGTCACAGAGTGGACACATTTTTAAATCGGAGTGGCATATATCTTCGCTGCATGCGTTGAAAAAGAAAAAAAGTAAAATGAACATCATGCATAGCTATAAAAGAGTAATTAACACATGTATAATTTTATTTTATTCCTAATCTAGAGGGAATGGTTTTGCCAATAAAACAATACATTTATTTTTCTACTTAACCTCCATCTGTATTTTAGATTTTGGAAGATCATGTATCCAATGCAACTCATACAAAGGATGAACAAAAAGGCAGACAAAAGGCATTCTATTTCAAGCATACTCTCTCCTCTCCTACAATGTAGAGTAATGGAAAAATAAAAAAACATCAAGACATTGGCAGGAGGGTTTCCTTGCTAAATATAAGCGAGGCAGTGTCACTTCTTGATAGAACAAGTAAGACAAAGAATGGAATTTTAGTTGATGGCCGTCAACATCCTTTGAGGACAAGCACTTAAAGAATTCCATAAAATACAAATTTTTTTTTAATCCAAACCACTTCTTCACGGCTTTTACGGATTTTAACTTTTTTTCGATAGATGATATTCAGCCGCAGTACTAAGATTAAGTAATGTTTCTGTAATCAAGTTGATATTTTTGGTTCATCTTACAATCGAACAAGCTTTCGAATATGTTATGTGGCATCTAATTAGATTCTAATGCACTATGAACAAACAAATAAAGGTGGTATAAAATAAATAACTATTACTGATTTTTTCTACAACATTTAGCTTTGTCACTGAATAAAACATATTGTAAAATGTAATAAGTAATTTATTATTTCAAAAATTGATTAAATCAAATTTCGTACAAGTCCAAGTTATTATAATAAATACAGAAATCGAACATGCATTGAAAAATATAGGAACAAGTCGAAATTGCAATGGACACCGTGTATCTGTAGTTAAGATGTCATCGGCACTGCTTTGTTAGTAATTAGCTGTATCCAATGTACGAATACATATTTGATTTCTTGTATAAATGTTTTAAGGTCTTGATGTAGCATATTATGAGAGGTAATGCAATGTTTTAATGTTGAAATTAAAAATTATTACACTAATTTTAATATTAATCTACACGAAATAGCTATTTCCGCATAAATAAAAGAATTTTTGCAAAAATGGCATCTGTTCATGGAATCGATTATCAATCGAAAAATTTCTTGTGACCTTAAAGGTTGTTCTTTTACGTGCGCCAATTTGAAACATGGCTTCTGGTATGTGTATACCCATAATACTCCTTGGAATGTTTTTGTACTCTTTCTAGCTCGAATTACCTTGTGTGTTCTTTCAGCGTAGCTATCTGCCACGAGAAAGTTGTTGGACTTTAATACTAATTAAGAGATTGAAAATATATGATATGAAGATTTTATATAATCCACAAACCCCATTCATTGGGAACTGAGAGTAACTCACACAGCTTTTTTTTTGTAAAATGACCTTGGGCAGTTTGAGTGAAGAATAAATATTATATTGAATGATGTGTAACATAACAAGCCTAACTCCAAATGGTGCAATGATCAGTACAAAAAATTATACCGTCTCACATATTTTAAACAGTTGGCAGGTATCTGAATTTAAACTCAAAAATATGGTAGATCATACGAATATGATTTGGTTTTTTGAAAAAAAAAAAAATGTTTACTTAGTGGTAAACTCACCTTGGTTTATTGTCATACAAAGTTATCCAGGAGTAAGCAAAACAAGCTAATCCTACAATAGCTGCTGGTATCAACATATGTGTGTAAAACCCTAGCCAAGCAAAATATAGTGCGATTTTTACTCCAAAATATTCTTTTACATAGTCTAATGGTTGATATCTGTACCATTTTCTAATAGCTGTCCATTCCTTATACAATAGTTGCCTCATTGAACCAGGTCTTCTTAAATCACCCTGCAGAAAACAACAAAAAATCTAAATTTAATAAAAACTGACACAAAGCGCAGATACATAATTGCGAAAAAAAAAAAAAACTGTCAAAATCAGATTTATTTTAAATTTTTTAAATATTTAAATAGTTGAGGTTATAAAATACATATTTAAAATAAATGTATTTGTCTGAACTTACATCATGTAGTGGATATGCCGCCGTATACACTTTTTCATTCAGTAGCCTCTCAATTCCAAAACCAAAGTCATCAGAGGCAATCACACTAAATCGTTTTCGATCTAAAATGAACTGTACTATTCTTGAACGGATTGCAGGTGTAAAAAAACATGGCGAGTCAACATCAAACCTAAAAAATAACAATAAAAATAAATTTTTACAATTTGAACAGCCACCTTAAACATTCAAGATTAGTATTAAAGATTACAACATTTTTGTTTATATTATTTTATAAACAAAAAATCATTTAGTACTTACAAGTACTCGCGATCCCTGCTATAGATGGCAGTGAATCTTTGACCTTTTTCAGGAAATTTGTCTTTATCGACTAGAACCCAATCTCTAATTCTTTGCCATTGTGAATTGAAGCCATCTAGGATAAAATTAGTTCTATGATGCATAATATCAAGACCTGGAAGCTATAATGAGCAAATTAACACTAGTTTAAAAAAAATATTACAAATTTGCCAAAGCAAAGTATCTAAAGTCTTTAAGTTACCACCAAGCTATTTCAGAAAAAAAAAAACAGTTGTAAGATTTATGATTAAATATATTTAAAAAAAAGATCATCAAAAATTTGTTGCGTTTCAATTTCTTTTTCAAAGATTAGTGTGTTATTATAAAGTACATTAATGTAACAGAAGTTAAAAATATAACTAAAATCACAAAATATTAGAAGTAATTAGTATTTCAGACAATTGCTTGAAGAAAAAAACCAACCCAGTGTATTTTATCAAAAATATTATACCTTTTGTCTTAAATAAGCCGCAGCGTTATACAAACGACTATGTCGAAATTCTCTAGGCAATTTACACAATTCCTGTATTAAAATAAAATAAAAATAATCATTGAATGTTTAGAAGTACGTACGCATGTATTACTATGTTTAACCTGACATTTTCTGTTGACTTGAATAACAATTCTTTAAGTCAATTTCCGAATGCAATTTACATATATTCACGTTCTGTATGATTGATTTATATTCATTAAATTCACTATAAAACGACTTGCGGGGACAAAAACTAATGCAACATGAACTTAATTCCGTCAGATTTCCGCGTGATTTTCAAGTAACAACAAATAGATAAACAAACATGCTCATGGTGCAAAACTCTTTAAAGTAGTCCACTTTAAATGAAGCGGGGAAACATATTCTATGAAAAAAATAAAAATATTGCGAAATGTAACTGAATTTGTTAGTACTGCAACTAAATAAATTTGTATCAGGTTGGCAAACATCTTTTAATATTACTTTGAAATTTAAATATACGTAGACGATGCACATACAAAGTACATGCTAATATTTCAGAAAAAGCCTTAGAAAATCTAAGAAATTTTGGAGCATTTTTATAAATTGCTTATTCTTTAATGAAAAGTATACAATGTACAATTGACGAAATCATAATTAAACAGAAAATACTCATTCAATCAAAATTTTTAACTTACCTCTCTCATAGGCATTCGTAACTTTAAAATCTCACTGTATCTCCGCAAAACTTCTTTAGGAACGTGTATCTGGAAAAGAAGTAAGGTTGTGGAATCTCATCACAAAATGTAAATGATATTAAAATGTGCAATTTGCAATAGGTACCTTAATAAAATTAAGCCCATTACTTTCTGGATCTTCATACTCCAGTTGTAAACCTTCTTTTTGGAGATTCTTCTCAAAAATGTCTCTTCTCTTTCGAGCTACTTGTGTTACCGCCATTTCCTCTAAAGAATCCCAGACTAGAACAAAATCCACAGTGCTCTTTCCATCGTTAAAATAAATTCTATGCTGGGGACACTGAACGTGGCACACGTTCGCTTTCCCAGAATTAAGTTGACTAGAATCGTTGCAATTAGGAAGATCCTCTGTAGAGGCCATTTTCATGTTATGAGTATTTACAATTATTCTCGTTGTTGGAGTAGGAGTTGATGTTGGAGTCTCCACCATATCTCTGAAGGAAAAAAAAAACACTCTAATAAAAAAATATTAGTTTTAGATACTAGTGTACAATAATTGAATAAGATCGCTTTCCTTTAAAACATGTCTCTTACATCAGGGGAGAAACATTGGTACTTTCCTGGGTTGACGCATTATTGTATAATTAACAAATAATAAAAAGTTAGATGTTTAAACAAGTCTTCGACAAGAATGGAAATGCAGTGATGGAGGGCAAATGAATCATGGAGAGGAGGGGGGAATATTTTGTAGAACTTCTAGGAAATGCAAATATTGAATACCATAAACAGAAAGAGCAGGATTGGGAGGACTGTGATGTGTAGGATGGCGAGGAAATATCAAGGAAGAGTTTCTGAGGGCGTTGAGATCGATTAAGATGGGAAAGGCTGTGCTGCAAGACCAGTTAACACCAGAAATGATCAAGTACATGAGAGAATCAGGGAATAGATTGTTTTCGCATTGACATGGATGTATCGAAGGTTGCCGAGGGACTGGAGGACGGCGATTTTCCTGCCATTATTTATGAAGGGTGATATCAGAAGGTCTGAGAACTATAGAGGAATATCACTTCTGTGTGCCAGGGAAGGGTATGAAAAGATACTAACAAACAAACTCAGTGAAAGACTGGAAGCACAAATGGAGGATGAACAGACCAGTTTCCGGACAGGTAGGGGCACACAAGATCTCATCTTCGTATTGAGGCAGATCCAGGAGAAGGTACTGAAACATGATAAGGAGGGGTTTATATGCTTCTTGGACCTGGAGAAGGCTTTTCATAGAATTAGATGGGTGGATGTGTTGGAGGTGCTGACACGAAGGGGAGTGAAGGGCAATCTATTAGAAGCTGTACGAAGCATATATAGGGCTAGGCATGGCGGAACACTGAGCCCTTTGCTTTTTATAGTGCTCCTGGATGATGCGCTAAAGAGGTGTAAAGTAGAATTGAAGCAGCTGCATGTGGGGTATAAAAACTTGTGACATGTGGGGATTGCGGTGGGTGCGTTTGCAGGTGACTTGGTAGTGTAAGCAGGGTCCGAAAGTACCTTACAATGGAATGTTAATGAACTGGATAGGGATCTGAGAGCAAGAAATATGATGGTGAATGTTACAAAGATGAAGGTAGTGTTAGTGGCAAAATCGAGGAGACAGATGGAGGTGACGATAGACAACCAAATGCTGGAGCAGGTGCTATCATTTAAATATCTAGAATCTGAAATAGTTAGATAAATCAGATGTTTGCAAGGAAAGAATCCTGAAAAACTAAAGCACTGTGCAGTACATGTTGTTAATTTATAATACACGATTATAGAAATTTATTTAAGTTTTTATTTTTTTATTATTTCAGTAATAAAAGCATACTAATTCTATTTAAGTTCATGTTTATTATCAATAATATACGATTTAATCATTGGCACACCTATATGTTACTCTTCAGAATCTATAAATTTATGAACATAGTTAATATCATCTCCATGATTAGCTATGTTTCTTGCCTCTCTCTTCATTCTGCTCTCCTCTTTCTTGTTACTCCCAGATAATTGAAAAAGTCTCGATCCCATTTATCTGTCAGGTGTTGTCTAGGTCTTGTCTAGTGTCTTGGAGTCCAGAACCCAATTTCTGTAGACCATCTTTTATCCGACTTACTGTACAAGTGACTACCCAAATTCCATTTTTACTTTGACAGTTTCATGAACATTCATGTCTTTTGTCTGTTGTCGAATCACACCCCATTCTGTCACGAATAATTATCCACATATTGTAAGTTTTCTGAAGTTTTTCAGTTATAGCATGATTGAAGGTCTATGTCTCTCCTGCAGATGTCAAATGAGCAACTACATGGATTAATTTTTGTTTTAGTTTGAAACCCATAGGTAGATTGATTTAAATACATGTTTAAGGCGGTCAATGAAGTTCCGAGCAAGTTTATATCTTTTCAAAATGTGCTGAAATTTCAATCCATGGTTATTGCATGTTCTAGATAAGTGTGTATATTAACAACCTCAAGCTGTTATTCTCGATGTGTATATTTGAGTCCTGCAGCACTTTTAAAATGATGTTAATACGTTCATAAAGACTTTGTATGCTGCATACAGTACAATGGCTACATACTGTCTTATGGGGTGGATGTTAATATAGTGTCCCAAAAAACTGTACACACATTTTGAAGGGTTATAAATTCAATGTTTATTATGCACAATTTAAGGGTGCATTTTCCCTCAATAGCTGTCTTTAATTAATTGTTGCCGGTTTTTGAAGTGTCACCATAAAAAGAGGTGTGTACACATATTTAATGCTACTTCTTCAACCAAATCATTTGTCAGATTTTTATTAAGATAGGCCTTCATACCTTAATAGTAGTGGGTAGGTGTTCCATCTTGCTGAAATTTCGCCCCCCTTTCTCACCAAACACTGTTCGAATATGTGGCATGACGTATTTCTGCAGTAAGTTTCGATAGTAAAACTGTGTAAAAAAAATACTTATCTATTTTACATAAAAATGAAGTTATCATCATGTATGTATAAAAATGCTAGCATGACTAAGAATGACTGTGAAAAAGAGTATAAAGTTACTTTTGGGACATAGGTAATTCCCATATAATATTATTCTTTTGCAAATATTTGCTCTATTAATTATTTTAAGGTAAAATAGTAAAGAGATAATTTGTTGAGAATTAAAAACTATGCACAGGGAGACTTTTACTTTTTCCATTGATCAATTCAGTAAAATGCCAGATTGCTTTCATCTGAGCAGAAACAAAACAAACTTTGTTTTTTTCTGAGGATATGAGAAAAAGAATAGATTAAGCGCAGAAGGGAAATACATAAAGAAAAGGGTTGTTAATTTGCATTTTCCTAATCACAGATTTACAATAAAAAAGTCATATAAAGAACAAACATTTTGTTCAAAACTTTTAGAAAATATAATAAACTTGCACACTTCATAACTATACGAATGGTGTATTCTGTTGGAAACTGTGTGACGCACTTTTTAAAAAACCTTTTGGAACATAAAAACAAATGTTTTCAAACTATTTATGTATAAATTAGAAACTCACCCAGAAGGATGAATAAAGATATTCCTATTGTTAGAATCACAAGAATAAACCTTTTTGTTAGCAAAAAACATAATGCACAAATTTTTCTGCCACCAACACAAAACTTTAAAAATATATTTAAACAAGTTTCTTTAAGAAAAATCACCTTTTTTTAAAACGAAAATAGTTATAAATAACAGTTAAAGCATTCACATTAAACTTTGGAAAAATAACAAGCCAACTATCAAACATAGGGCTGGTGTTTTCAGTATTTGGCAAACAAAAGAAAGTGTGTTCAATGTACATAAATTAGTTTGCATGTTGACATGGATTCTATTGGGTATTAAGTGAGCACATATGCTGGCACCACCCTGTTTTCATCGTTACCTATACCACAGGGACTATCTCTTTACATAAAAGTAATTATGTTAAGTACCTAGAAACACATTTTTCCTTTTAGCTTGTTGACTGACAATATAACAAGTAGCAAACAAATAAATATATTAGGTAAACATATTACTTATCAGAAGGTAAAGGTAAGTAAGGATTATTTAGCTTTTGATATGTACATTAATCACTATTAAATTACAATTATTACTTAAACATTTTATTATGATTTAATTTTTGTGCCAACATTTTTTTATTGATTTTTGTTATCATATGTAAAGTTATGTTATCTCTCGGCTTCAAGAAGATTAATTTCTTTGAATTTTCCACTTTTGCAAATTCACTAGCCCTATGACCTTAGTTTGGCTTCCTATCCATGCACAGCACTTTCTATCTTTAATTCTTAAACCCATTATATATCTCTCTATACTTCTTTGCATTGTTTGAATCTTCTGAAAATGCAAGGACTTTAACGCCCATGTCAGCATAGGCAAAACACACAGATCAAAGACCATATATTTTAAACACTGAAAGTATCTATGAAAAGTTGCTTAGATGTCCAGCTGCACCCCATGCAAGGTTTGCCCTTCGTGCTATCTCCATCTATTATTACGAGTTGGCCCAAGTACACGTATGATGTTACAGTTTCGATTAGCGTGTCCTCGATGTACAAATTGGCTCGCATAACTAGCTTATTGAGCATTCCTTTCGTTTTACTTAGATTCATTATAAGACCTACAGTTTAATTTCAGAATTCAGATAAACCATTTTTTCTTGGAGCTCCTCGATAGTGTATGCAAATAACACAATTATCTACAAATATCGGTTAAGATACTTTTCTTTCACTTTTGTTCCCAATCTAGTTCTTGAAACATATACTCTAAACTCTATAAGTTTAATCCACTGTTGCAAGGGACATTTTCGAATGTAGTCAATGCACTTACATAGGCATGGAATGGAGTGTAAGGCAATTCGTAATTATTTTGGTAAGGATTTTATACGTCACAGATGTTAGACTGATTGGACGATAATTTTTCAGGTTTAGCCTTTTTTGTGGTTTAAAATAATTGTTGCATTGCTTCAAGATACTGATACCACTTTTGTTTCTTCACATAATATATGCAGTTTTGTCAGAACTATGTAAATCTCATCTCCTGAAATTTTTAATATGTGGACCGTGATTCCGTCTTCTCCTGGTGCTTTTCTAACTCTTCCTTTATTCGCATTTTAATGATCTTTGAAAATTCCAAATATTTTATATTCTCCCATTTTCTCAAAACTTTACCTTTTAATCCTCTATGCTGCATTTGTAGGGATTTAGTCTATTCTGAGATTTTTTCCTGTGTATCATTGGCATCTGGCTATGCCTATTATATATATTATGGCACATGCACAGAAGAAATTTAGAAGTAAAGGGTCCGCCACAGATCCGATATTCGTTGTAAAACAAGCACAACCGAATTTCTATGAGCACAAAGACGCTGTACACAATCTGTTTTGAGTTTAAACAGGTGCATAACTCGATAGGAATAAACTTTACAGAGCATTGGAAGATCTAGAAATATTAAGCAAAATTATACGCATGTCAAAATTGACCCTAGAGAACAGATAGTATTGTAAGAACGTAAGGCCATACAACAAGTCCATTCAGAGTAAGCAGAGGAACTACGGAGGGTAATAAGAGAGTTACACTAGCAAAGAAAATGGAGATGGCTGATGTTATGGAAGCTGAAGACAATAATTGTTTGACGGTTGAAACAGAACAAGAGAAAGAACTCAAATTTGAGACAGTAGAGAACTTTATCTACCTTGAGAGAACGCTAACATACTAGAAAAGTAAGAGAAAATAAGACTGCAGGAGGACTGGTGCATGTGCTAAAGCAAAATGAATATCCCGAAGAACATAAATTAGAATTTATAAGACTATATACGATTACATTTAAAATAGGCTCAACTTAATTGAAGTTTATAAAAACATCTATTTCCATGGTATATAGTAGAATGCATATGTAAGACATCTCTCCTCACCAAAATATATGTAAGTATATATTGGGAATTAATTCACAATGACATGGAAAACCAAGGTTTCCAATAAAAAAATTGTACTCACCGATTGGTATCCATTTCAGAATCTAAGTTATCACCATTTTGGTAAAGACTAACAACTGACATTGCTGATATGTCTGGATGGGGTTCTGAATCCGTTAGGCTGGACCATTTCACAGAATTAGGCTCATTTTTATTATAGCTTAGCAAATAAGGTGGTAGGGAATTCTGTGTGTCTTTATCAAGCTTATTCGTAACGCAGATCGATAGCTTCTTGTTTTTGTGCTTCTTATTCTTGCTAGAAGACTGACGGTTTGGAATAATACTAGGAACAGAACTTGTGCGCAATAATGGACATGTTGTATCCGTAGTAGTTGTGGAGGTATCATTAGTGTCTCCATCTCTAAAATCTTCTGATGACATTCCTTGTACACTGAAATAGAAAAAGACAGCAACTATTTAAAAATGTCTAATGTAAGTAAATGTAAATATGTACTTATATATCTCATGATATTTGTCTGAACTTGATCTTTACGACTGTTATGTATTCAAAGGTATTGCTTTTATTATAGAAACTATACCAAGTGCCCTGTGAGTTTTGGTGCATAGGAATTTGTAGTGTAGAGTAGTACTATTATCATCCTGGCTATGAAAGATAACACATAACTCCCTACTATATTCACACATTTATTCCATCTTTTTATGCATTATCCCATACCCTTAAAGAAAATTCTTTAGCAAAGTATTGTTCAACCAAATTTTTCACTGATTCATCAGATTTTCTGAGATGCTTTTTCAAATTTTTTAATTCAAACTAAGTGTGATGGAGCAGAGTCAGATATATAAGGTGAATACCAATTCACACTTACATATATTGTCTGCTGATTTTCATTCGTCTTATCAACTCAACAATTATCGTGCAGCAACAAATTCTTTTATATATTCCCTTGTAAGTAATAAATAAATTGAAAACACTATTCCGCAAGTTAACTTGTAGGAACTGAATTGAATGAATATTCAACAGATTTATTGAATAGTTTTTCAAAATATATTTATCATGCAAATTTTAACACATACCTTTGCACATCAATTGAGAAATTGTGGTTTGTATAAACAATTATTCTACAGTAAAATAGATTGTTTTCAAACAATTGGGGAAAACCATGCTCTTCATAAAAATTGATTTTGTGTGAACACAAAGAGAGTATTTTCGGGGGTTTTATCTAAATCAGAAGACTGGCTTAAATATAAAGTAAATTTCTGTGAACTTCGTTCAAAAATCCTAAATATTGCCAAGAATAAAATTGAAAAAGTTACTCATATTTCCAAAAATTAATGATATAATTTTAAGGTTATGTTTCGGTGTATTTATAAATATGTGAAACTGCAAATTATTCGCTTTGAAAGGTGAAAATGCATATTATTTGTCAGACATAATGAAAGTATTAACTTACGTCGGTATATAAAGAATTATGTATTCAATGTCAGCTCATTTCAAAACAATTTATTTTTTCTTGCACTACACAGAATCGACCCCGTTTTGAATAGATACCAAATCTATTTGTAAGGCCAAAAAGGTTAACGACTTGGGGCCAAAAACATCAATTATTATGATGCTGAACCATTTTACATTGTGGGTGTTTACGAAAGCGTATGGATGACGTATTTATTAACTAGAAATTATTTATGTACACAAATTCATCACTTTATTGCCGCTAATTAAATAAGATGTGCATTTTTACAGAATTTATCATTGTTCATTTAGTTTATAGCTGGTGTATATGAATAAAACTCTAAATAAATGTATGGGTTAGCTTAAAATAGTAACTAAACTGCAGGTGATCCACGTTTCGTTAGTGTATTTGGAGACATCATCAGGGATATTTTAAACTGAACTTGAAAATATTTTTTTTCTCTATCTTATATTCATATTGGAAGAGGATTATTTTTTGCATAGAGATGAAACAATGAAATAAACACATAAGACTAAGTGATTGGCCTTGAGTTATGTTCAGAAAGTCTTATTTCAACGAATAATTTCTCAAAAATAATGTCCTTCAGTATAGTAAAATTACTAATTATTTCTATTCTATACAGTTTCTATTTACAATTTGCACAAAGTGGAAGCCAGAAGAGGTAAATCACGAGGAAGAGAATAAATATTTCATTACACCTTAGTTTGTATTATCGTAATCTTTATTGACAAAATTAATAATAATTTTTGTTAATATATTTGAAAATTTAATGCTTCACCATATCTTTCAATGGTTCGGAATTGCTAGTAATAGTATGACTCTTTTGAAGTTGACGTTTCTTCACATGCCTTTCATGTCTTCGTTTCATTTCCAAAATTTCCTTCATTTCTTCTTTATCCTCATCCTAAAAACCACAAACAAATGTAAAAAATCAACTTTCGAAAACCACAGAGCTCCTCTAAAATTAATAATAATATTTTTATACCTACACTTTGGTTTAATCGTAATACTAATGCTCTTCTTCCATCAGACATCGGCTGTGAATATACCATAAGCTGCTGCAGTCTCTCGGAAGGGCTAACACCTCTTTCTACTACAAGGACAATCCTTGCCCACTAAAACAATTATTAATATGTAGTAATAGAAGGAAGGTAGATAATTTATACACATTTACAAAACTTAGTACAGTACTTTCGCTCCTGTTTTCTCTATTAGCAATTTCATGGAATGACATTCCTGCCTCCTGTAATCAAATTATCTGCACATTTATATACCTTAGGATATTATTTTATTTAAGCGAACACAAAAACCAAATGTCTTGAAAATATTTTTCTTATTAGTTACCTCTTAATTTTTTGTATATTTGAATTGCATTAGATAGACATTATAGTTTTTAATATTCTTGTTAAATTTGTATGCTTTCACTTCTTTTGAGAAAAAAAAAAACGTATTATTAAAGATGGTGCTGTAAAACAAATAGTTGAGACAGAACATTTACTCACAAAAATAATGTATCATAGTTTCAATATACAAAAGTAAAGAAAAAACACAGGAAACCAGGAAAATATAGACCAATCATAGAGAACATAATAAAAAATCGATTAATGACGTACCTCAGCAAAATAAAAATCATATAAACCAGTTCGGTTTTTAACAAAAATCAAGCACAATATGTGCAATGAACAACCTGATGAACAAGATTCAAACAGGCCTTGATATTGGGGAATATGTATTATGTATATTCATAGACATGAAAAAAGGCTTCGACATAATATCAAAGTAGATATTATTCGAAAAATTTGAAAACTTGGGTAGAAGAAGCAAACAAGTTGAAATCTTCAAAAGCTATTTAATAGCCAGAATGGAAACAACACAAATTAGAGATAACTACAGTAAAAGAAGCACTATTACATCCGAAGTACCACAAGGAAGTATACTGGGGCCACTATTCTATATAATATTTATTAATGACTTAAAAGAGGAAAATATAATATCGCAAATCTTTACATACATAGCTCGTTAGCTATGCGACTCCGAGGTGGGCCGGGTTCGATTCCCCGTCCATCAGAATTTTCTTAGAGTAAAATTCCTGGGGTTTGGAGTCAATTCGTTAGTATTAACAAACTGTTAAATGACATTTAATAAAATAAAATATAAAGAGGTTTATCGGCTTTGATCCCGTACCATTTAAAAAAAAAAACATACATAGTTAATATGTGTCTAATATATAAGCATAAGAATATAAAGGAAATGGAAAATAAAGTCAAAAATAACAATTTGTTAATGATAAATGTAGACAAGGCAAACTACATGATAGTGCAAAAAATAAAATAATCACTAAAATAAATATAGAAGTCTCAGAGATAAAAAGTGTAAAAGTAACACAAAACTTGGTCGTACAATAGATGAAAAATTTAACTTGAACCAACATATTGACAAACTATGTAAGAAGAACATCTGCACTTCTGCAACCAAAAATAAAAACGTTGATTTACAATGCTCATATAATGACCAAAATTACAAAACAAATAAATGCATGGATAGGAACAACTACTAAGATAAAAGGCAGAGAACATAGAAGAAGGCCATTAAAGCTATGCAAAATTTGTATTGGAGAACATCAACTCAGCGTATACATAAAAATACTATGACAATGGAATCAAAAATACACTACATAAAAAGAATAAAAGAAATAATAAAAAAACATAAATTATCACAAGACCCCGAATAGAGATAGGGAAAAGGATATGTAGGAGGGTCACTATACAACCAGCTACAATGTAGAATGAAGGAGGAGAAGAATGTAAGAAAATTCAAAAGAGAAGTGAAGAAAGACCTAATAAAACATCAATTAGTATCTGAAGCAAATTAGTATCAAGTACAAAGATCTAAATATTTATATAAATTTATAGAATCAATATATTATTATTATTATTATTAGTACTAAAACTTTTACATTTAAGCCTGTTATAAAAGTATGGAAGAAAGTCAATAAGAAAACATTTTTTTTTGACGTTAACATAGGATTTTTATTAGGTAATAAATCTAAACAATTATTATGGTTATCTAATGCAATAGTCAAATATGTATGTTTATATTTAAAAAAACATCGATGACAACTAGGAATATATGCTGCGCTATAATTAAAGAAAACTTAAGTGTTCGATCATTTTTTCAAAAATAATTAATCTGTGACATAATTAATTTGTTCCTTAGTCTTCTTTATTCACTTATTTATAGTTTTTTTTTACTCAAAGTTAACATTTTGGGCAGCCTCTATATCAGGGTTTCACTTCGTCTTCGCTATGTAATTTTGTCTTTAACTAAACAACATACCTGTCTCTGCCACTCATTTCTGGTCTCAGCAATTTTTTGGTAAGTGTTACCCATCATGGCGATCAACATGTTGATAAGAAGAATTGCTACTATAGCCATGTATACTACAAACAACAGCTACAAAAAGAAAACAATTGTTCAGTATACACAACAATACGTTCAATAAATGATAAAAAACAACTATACATAGCAAAGAAAAACTAATTTTAACCTTTGCTTCATACTCATGTTCAGTACGTTCAAATGCTCCATAATAATCTCCAAAATTAGTCAAAGACATCAGAAACATTGCCATTATAGACTCGATAGGTGTGGACATAGGGTTTGTTGACGAATCATCGACATCTTCAGGAGTTAAAGGATTATCGAATGATAAGAATATGATATAATATGCTAAAATAATAACAGTAATAAGGCATTAATTTACAGTTAAACCTTGATTTAACGAACCCCGATTTAACAAAATTCAGATTTAACGGGCAAAATTTCAAATACCTAAAATGTATGAAACTCAGTACTTTCCAGAAATATATTTGTTCTTGTTATTTTATACTTCATTACATACATTCTTGAATATAGGTATACGTAATATTTTATTTAACATTTATATTTTACATTCACCCCCTTCTTCCCCCCAATTCATCTGATAAATCAAGGTTTTACTGTATATATAACTCGGCCTACCTTGTGAAAATCCCATTACAAATACTAAATATATTGAAGCAAATCTCAAGAGATCTCCCATGACCATACGGTAAATCATCACTACGAAAGGCCCTACTGTTTTGAATCCCCTATAAATATAACAAAATTCGAAAATAATGTATAATATAATAATAATAATAAATATACCTGCAAAAGAAGAGAAAGTATGGAGCTGTAGTGAGCATTATAACAACAGCGACTACATCTTCCATTTCATCTTCACATGCCAATCTCAAAAATGGTACAATGAGCATAAGAATGCAAGAAAATAAAAACATTACTCTTGATGGTGCAGTCATCTAGGAAAAAGAAATAAGAGACTTTCAATATTATCTCATAAAAGACTTTTTTTCTTTTATAGGATAAAAGTATTGTCATAAATATAAAATTCAATTATGATATAAATCAAATTTTGTTCATATTCTACAGAATTAAAAATCAGAAAGACCATTTGTTCTTCCACGCACTTTCTATATGATTAATTTTTTAGCCATTATAGAAACCTATTTATTCGACTTAATAGCTTCAATAGTTACTTCAATAAAAAAAATAAAATCAATTTTTGCTTACCAAATTTTCAAAAAACATTCTTCCTCCAAGAAATCTAGCTTCTCGAACAGCGGAACTAAGATATATGAAAGCGCCGACTACTATGGCGATTTCTGCAGTTAATCTAATTTTTGTTTCAGTAGATTCTAATTGCATCAAGCGACATTCTTCAGTTAGATTATCCCACCATTCTTCAACTTCTGTGTCATCATCATCAGTATTGTTTGCTAAAACAAAAAATGAGGTGTGGCCCTCACATGACTTTTTTTACAGAGAAAGACAAATAAAATGATGAAACTTAGTAAAAACAAACGTAAATATTGTATTCTTAAGGTTCTTTAATGGGCAATTATTCGAAAAATTTATTTTGGTGCCTCAAAAGCTCTACTTCTAGTAAATCGATTATATTCAAAATTCACTGGGATCTTTAAATTAACTTAAATTGTTTAAGCACTAGAGAGGCTATAAACAGATATACAGAAAGTACTAATTCTGGTGATTTATTTTCTCTAAATTTCATACCATTTAATGCTAGAGGCTTATATAGCTCTAACAATTTGGGCCTCCGTAAAAGAAAGCAAAAAAACAAATGCAATTACCAAAAAAAGTTGACAAAACAAAATTTAAATATTTACAATAACAAAATAAAACAACAAGCTTACCAATAGAAAGCAGATTATTAATTTTTAATTCCAGTCGAATGGTTTCATAAACAAATTATTAAAAATTTTAATTCTTTTAAATGTACGAATCAAACTGAGAAAAAACAAGATTAAATTAATTGGGTTCAAAAAGTTAGAACAAATTTAACTTACTTGATAGTTTTTTTGTTAATTTTGTTGTATTAACAATCTTCAATGTTTCATTGACCAGTAACGATAAGTTATAAATTAAAGAATTGACAGCTGTTGCATTTGTGCCATTGATAGGTTTTGTTGAATTAACAGCTTGTTTTTGATGTGGAGGTCCAGGCCTTAATGTGAAACAAACTAGAGAAGTCACAAAATAAAACGCGAAAGTGAAAAATTGACGGTAGAATTTGAACTTCACAAAAGTGTTCCATTTTGCATTTAACAAATCAATGAGGGCTCCATCCATGAGTTCTAAATGTTCACCAGTATCCTACAAAAATAAATCCATTAAATACTCCATTTATTATTATTTTTTAAGTAGTTTCTTACCCCAAAAACTACCAAATTCAAAGCTGACGTTTTACTAATGTTTCCAGTTTCTATATCGATGGTATCTATTTGAGAGAGTGGGTATGCAGCACATGTTATACTTCCTAAAATATTATCGAAGTTAAGTAAGGAAAATGTAAGTAAATTGAAGAAGAAAAGAAATGGATTTTTTTTTCCAATCAAACTTTTTTGGAATAGTAATACGTTCTACATTGAAAGATATACCTTCAACTGAGGTTTTTCCAAACCATATAAGCTTACTTCCATAATTTACAATTTCAAATGCCTAAGTATTACTTGAAAAAAAAATTATATACTAACCTATTTGCCAATATATTTCTCTTTCCAAGTTTAAAATATGAAAAAACATATCAATTCTTGCCAGTCTTGCAGCCAACGTTAGAGGTGTAAGATTTAAAACATTTCTAATGGCCAGGCGTGCCCCAACCTCATATGCCATATCAAAGGCTTCCTGCAAAAAATAAAATAATGCCTGTTACTAAAAATCCATATTCTGGATAAAGGGAAAGATCCTAGGGCCATAAACTGAGAAAAAAAAATCCATACATGTTCAACAGGCAATAGATTTATTTAGAAAATTCAATAATTTCTAAAAAGCTATGTAATTATTTACAGAGGTGTGTAAATTTATTTAATGGCTTTGTGCTTGAAAGTACTCTTAACACAATTGGTTTTGTATAAAATGTTTTTTCAGTTTTTTCTCGAACTTTCTTGTGTTTATCTCCTTCTTTAAGTAGTCTGGCAGCTGGTTATAGAGTGTTGCTCCTATTATCCAAGTTATTTTTTCCCACATCGGTATGGACTCTCGAAATAAATGCCACTTTTTTGTTGATGTTATACGCAATGTTTTTTTATTCTCTGTGTGTTTGATTTTTGTTTTTATTAGTTTGTTGATTCATTATTTCATGTCTTTTTAATGTGTTCATACTGAACTTTGGAAGCTGTTGTCATATGAATTTGTTTTATTGGGTGTTCCCCAAAAAAGTTTGTGCATTTATTTGGTAGAATATGGGAGCTGTAGGGTAGATATGTTTGGATTTAGGAATTGAGATGCTCTTCATAGAACACGTATCATTGATGATGTAATTTTCTATGTGCTGGTTCCAATTTAATTTGTCATCTATTATGGTTCCTGGTTTTACTCCCTTTCAATTTATCAGTATACTTATGTCATCAGCTTTCTTATTCTTTTGTACGAATACCATGCAGTTTGTTTAGAGATTAATTGTCAACAGGTTATTATCTACGTTTTTGATGCCACTATATGCTATATTTTCGAACGTTTAAAGGTAAATGATTCTACATATTATCCACGTGTTGTTGTGTGTATAAGTGTATCACATTCTGGTCTTCTATGTTATTTACATACATAGTATACAATAATGCTCCCAATATACTTCCTTGTGGCACCCCATATTTTGTTGTATTACTTTCGCTGTGCATATTTCTAATTCTTGCTTTTTTGCAATCTTTCTCATAAGTAACTCTTAAATAACTGTCGTTCCTTTAATCCTTAATGTATTAAATTTTTCCAAAAGTTTTTCTCTTGATATATTATCAAACACCTTTTTCATATCTATGAAGAGACATAATATATACTCTCCCAAGTCGGGTTTTGTTTGTATCGTACCTGTGATTTTGTGCAGGATTTCTGTTGATAAGCATATTGATTCATATGAAGAAAGCCTGATTTGTCATTAACCTCTTCTTTAGAACCTTTTGAATGATTTTGCTTAATACGGGGACATGAAAAATTGTCCGGTAGTTTTCAGGTCGTGTTTTTTCTCCATCATTATAAATTGCTTTGTTTCAACACACTGAGGTACATCACTTAATTGTTATAGAACACTTGCTTTTATGTTATCTGTTTTGGAGATCTGGGTGGACTCATCAGGACTATGTGTGGTGCCTTTGAGGAGTCACAACCAATTGCTTGCCTGTTCTGTGACCTGTCGAAGGCTTTTGACTGTGTAAATTGTTCTGCGCTTTTGAGTAAGCTCAAATATTATGGTCTCAGTGGTAGTATTTTGAAGATTATTAAATCATATTTAAGTGCAAGAGTTTAGAGGTTTGTATATGCTGGTGAGACAAGTTGTCTGGGACGAAATCCATCAGCGTGCCTCAGGACTCGATACTTGGTCCCCTGCTATTTTTTGTGAATATATTGTCTGGGATATGGTTCTTTTTGTGGATGACACAACATTTTTGGTGTCTGATGTTGACATGAGGATTGGTTTAATGTAAATAGGTTAACTTTAAATGGGTTAAATACTGTAAGACTGGATTTTTCATTGAAGTCTGCTAAGGTCAGTGGGACTCACTAATGTTTTGCGTGTCTATGTCGACAACAGTTTGGACTGGAACCATCATATTGATGAGCTTTGCAGGTGCAAGTGTGGATTTTGCATTGAGGAGAATTAATTATTCTGTGGAGGCAGCATTGGTAACATATTCATTGATTGATGCGAGAATGAATTATGCAACTATGGCAAGGGGCTGTTCAACTGATGCCCAGAGGGTGTTTATTTTGCAAAAGCGGACTATAAGAACTTTAGTGTGAGTGGACTTTAGGGAACACTGTTGGCCTCTATTTATAAGGAATCGAATTTTGACCCTTCCCTGTGTATTTATATATTAATGTCTCCTGTATGTACACAGGAACTGCCAAATGATGAAGTGTCACAGGGATGTACATGCTCACTACACAAGAAACAGAAACAAAATTTGTGAACCGGCCTGGAAAATACATGGTTGTAGAAAACAAATGATGGAATATAAGCTGTATAACAAGTTGCCAAGGGGTTTCACGGAACTTACTATTAATAAATTTAAATGCGAAGTGAAGGATTTCTTGAGTATCCGGAGCTTTTATTGTATCCAAGAGTTCTTGGACTTTGAATTTGCATAGTAGTTCCAGTAGACTGGTCGGTATTTTTTTTTCATTGCGTTTTATTGTATATTCCTTAGTGCTGGTGTTTTGATTTGTTTTTTTTTTTATGTGTTTCATTTGCTGTTGATTTCTGTTTTAATGCTGAGGTGACTACTTGACATACCTGTTACAGATGTAATTTTAAACTTGGGAAGATTGGTATTATGGCATTATCTTGTTGAAAAACTTGATTGGGAAGTTCTATAAGATATGGCACAATTTCTTTGATTTACAATGGAGGGTCATATTGCCTCTAATGAAAACTAAACGGGACCATTTAACCTATGCAATGGATCTGCGTACCATAATGCCTACCATTTTATGCATAACCGTCTAACAGAAAATATCTTTCTCCAAGTAATTTTCTTACTCGTACATTCCCATCATGCATTACCAAATAGAATTTGGACTCATCACTAAAGACACCATCATTCAAGTATATCGTAAACGTTACTAATAGTTGCTTTTCTCCTGCAAATTATTACTCCGCAACTGCTCGTAAAATAGCAAAACTCTCGCTTAGAGCTGAAAGTCTAAGACAGCCATCTTGACGTTCTGTTGTTTTTCATTGATGTCCTAACCCCCTGGTTTATTTTAACATTTTCCTGGACATTAACTAGGGTTTACCCATTAATACTAACATTATGTAGTTAAAGTAAGGAATAATATTTTTTCCTACTTTAACTAAAAGGTTTAGGTAATGTTGAGATTAACTACGTAATTTTAACAGTAATGTAATTCAAACTCTAGTGGAATTATTGGCTTGACCTCTGCTTTTTTCATGAAATCCAGAAACTGACGTGATACAAACACAAGGTTTACAATATAACTTAAAGGATGAAAGAAAAAAATTCCTGGACTTGCCTTTAAGATGCTGATTGGTATCTCATCATAACTGACTGGCTTTGAGTTCAACAAATTTTGTATTACCTTAAAAACCGCTTCTGGTGTGTTTAAATTTTGAAATAGTGTGTTTGGGTTAAATTGCCCCGTTGTTCTAATCAAACTTATGTCAGACCCTTTTAAAGATAAAAAAAATTTACCAATTTTTGATAGATGACTAATAAATGCAGAACAGTATTTCCATTAGTATCTTGGGCATCCGGATCAGCTCCTCTGGATAACATAAGTCTGTAGCACTCTTCTTGTCCCAAACAAGCTGCAAAAGTCAATGGGTATTCACCCCAATATACGTAGCTAAAAATAATTGCAAGAAAAAAATGTATTAGGCTATAGTGAAGTTAAAATTATTTGGAATTTGCTTAAAACATTTGAAAAATTGTTTAACCCTTCATAGTTGGTTTCAGGGCAAACGTTCACCCATTCGTGGTCCAACGAATCAGTCCGAGAAGACTTTTGGTCTTCCGGACACATGAAATTTCCAAAACATCGCTCCTGAAAGTTGACGTTGGCTTGAAGTAAGAACTTTACCATGGAGGGATCCTCGTTGACTATGGCTATATGTAGAACATTTTCACCTTTAAATGTGAAATAAAAGTAATTTAGAATCTGTAAAGATACACCAAGAAAACGTATTAGTTTTATTGCAGGAATACTAACCATAATATTCATCGGATATATAAATGTCATTAATAAGTTTTGGGTAAAATCTCAGAAGTCTTTTAGCTATGTCAGCATGGAGTGATGTGGCATTAAGAAGACATAAATGTAAAATAGTTTCGCCAACAGCCCCTCTTTCTTGTAGCTTCCAGCATGTGTGTCGATATAAATGTGGATCTAAAATTAGATATTTGACTTTATATAATATATATTTTCAATAAAATAAAAACAAAAAAATAACAAGTATACTTTTTTGGTATTCTTCTTCTGTTGTTTCAGGTCCTTCATCATCGACTTCATAATCATCTGGGTTTTCCCATGATTTCAACGGAGGCAGCTACAAGAAAATATACAAAAAGGATATATTTTTCGAATTTAAAATTAGTATTATTTATTTATTATTAAATTAGTCCTGTTGCTACCAAAAACTACTGTTGGTAAAAAACTTGGATGAACTCATTGGCAAAAATATTCTATAAGTTTTAGGACTTAAAAAAAAAATTTGGATATGAACTGCATAGTAATTATAGAATCAAGACGATGAGAATACTAGATAGTATAGGTTGAAGAAGTCTTTAGAATTAATAAATTGGTCAGAAATTTGAAAGTTGCAAGGACTTTTTGCGAGATAAATATGAAGGACCAAAAAAACTACTTTTATTACGTCAGAAAATAGAAATTTCGATATTTTGTGGATAATCTTCACGACTCAAAAATATCATGATTCATGGATCGCTCTTTAGTAAGAGTAGCATCCACGTTATGTCTATAAAGCTCTGTGTAAGATACGTTGATTATATTTTCTGCATTGTAGCTGGCGATGTTAGTACTGTGGAGGGTGTAATTGGTATCATCAATACCCTCCATCCGAATTTGAACTTCACTTCTGAGTTAGAGGTGAACAGACACTAAATTTTCTCGATTTAATTGTAATTAAAGACTACAGTAATAATTTTCAGAAAAAAGACCCATACTTTCTTCAATTCTCTTGTTCATCGCCTGTTCTCTATCCCCTTGTCTCTCGGTTCTTTCCATCTAGAGCTTGGTACTAATTTGCAGGTTGCTCGTGTGAATGGTTACCCTACCCCTATTGTTCGCAAGGCTTACGACAGGAAGTTAAGAAACATTTTCCAATATCTTTGTTATCCAGTTCCCCAACCCTCTCCCAACTCTTATGTTTCCATCCCCATCCATGGACCTGTTTCCTATAATATTGCAAAACACCTTAGAGCAATTCATGAGGATACTAAGATCATCTTTGGTCAGCATGCTGGTGCTGAACAAAGATCGGCTTGACCCAAAATCTAACAGTGGGGTGTATCTCCTGTTCTGTGGGTGTGGAGCGGAGTATATTGGGCAGACTGGACGTTCTTTTAATACATGATACAAGGAACACATTCGCAGCATCAAATACTTCACTAATGATTCTAGCTTTGCCAGTCATTTTGTGTCCTGCAATGATGAACCCAATCCTAATAACCCTATCATCCTGCACAGATATCCTAAGGGGAAGAAACTAGATATTGCCGAGTGCCTGGAAATATACCTCAGCAGTCTATCAGATCCTATTCTTAACATCAACGAATCCCAAAATTTTACCTCCAATCCCCTATTTAAAATTATCCCCAACAGGCCAATTCCTCGTTCTGCGGTTGGTATGACTTGTGACACCGGTTAGTTCTGTTGTTGCCTTCACTGACTCAAAAGGTAGGATTGAAGTTTTTAATTAATTGTCTTGCAAGTCTCTAATTATTATATTGTTTTTAGTTTGAGGATGACCTAATGTGGTCGAAACAGCTCGTGATATTATGTATTTATAGTAAAAATATTTGTGGAACGACAATTACCTTACATATAATGCCTTCCAATAAAACATTTAATTTTTGTGCTACGCCCAAAGATATATATTCTTATAATTAATATGTACTTACCAATTTATGTCTTGCTCTTTCTTTATTTCGTAGTAATACAAGTTCTGCTATGGGAATGTAGCGGCCTTTACCTTTGTTATATAGAAATGGTTCTACCTGAAAGGACAGTTATTTTCTTTTAATGCAACATAACATTAACAGCTTTTATATTATCAAGTTGTTCGGAAAGATCGTGTGGATTTTTAGAAAAAATTAGAACTTGAAATTTTTTAATGTCTATTTATTGTTTTATGTTAAATATGTACCATCCTGTTCTACAATCTTTCTCTTTCTTTCAGGTAACTTAAATATCCATCTTTCCCAAAGATTAAATTGACGGAGAGCACTTCTTATGTCATCCAAATTATGAAGGTTTGTACACAGTACATTACATTGGGCAATAGTCTAATTTAACAAGTTGCCGAAGAGAATTTTAACACATAGATCAAAATGTGCATTCAAAAAGGCTATCAAGCAGCATTTATTATCGGATGTCTTTTATTCTTTGACAGGAGTTAATATAATGTTCCGTTTTCTGCTTTTGACTGATATGCGTAGAGAACTTCGTTGACTATCTAATTTGATTTTTTTGCAATTCTTCATGTATGTTGGATTCACCTTTTTGGGTGAAATTTAACATTTAAAATATTTAATTTTTTTAACATGTTTAGGCTTATAAATTTTTAATAATTGTATTGTTGTGCCATGCATAATATTATTCACACATGCTGGTACCTTCTAATAAAATATTACTTACTTCTTCCATAAACTTCAAAAAATGTGACTACAACGTTTACGTGTCTTGCACTTTAGATCAATATCTCAAAAAATTAGGAAATGCGATTCAAATCATACAGAAAATGCATTTGAACTCTATGTAATACCTTATCAACTAAGGGAGACATCAAGAATTTGTAAAAGAAAAAAATGTTTTTAAACGAACTAAGAAATTTAAAAAACTTAATTTTAAAGTTTGGGAGGGAATTATAGTTTTCACTAAAACTACTGTACCTTAGTAGATTTTACTAGAAGGTATAAGGTAAATGTGTATTGAATTTTTGATCGGAGAGATAGAAAATAAAATCCAAAATAAATCGAAAGCTTTTAGGACATGTGCAATAAACTTTTTTCCATGAAATCACTTGACGAATCACCTCTTTAAAGTTATTACACTCATTATAAATCACCCTGTATAATTTTAATGACAAATCAATTACCTTAGTTTTTATAGCATGATCTATTTCAGCAAACTGTTTATTTTGGGTAGCTCTTTTCATTAATTCTACTAATAAACCACCGCCTGAAAAAACAATAATAAGCTCAAAATGAATATTTTAAAAAAGCTATTTACCTTTTAAATCGCACAGTTTATAAATGGCTTTCATAGAAGCCCCAGCTTGCTTCTTAACACCACTTGTGACATTACTCTCAGTATTACCCATTTTTCAAAGGAATTTATTATTTCCTCAATTCAATTTCATCAATCCAGCAAATATTCCAATTATGAATGAAAACAGTTTTTAGATGTTTGTTGATTATTGATCAAACTTTCCATGGAGAAAAGCTTATGTCTATTGTTTTCTGATTAATTATTCGATTTTCTACTAATTTACAAAACATGTTAATTAAATATTTAACGCAAAAGTGAATGTATAGATTCTTGAAAAAAAAACAAAAAAACAGGAATGCAAACTAAATAAAAAATAACTTCATTAAATAATTTTTTTTTTCTTTTACTATATACACACAATCTTTGTTTTTTAATAAGAAATATAAAAAACATAAAAGTAAAAGTTAATGGTAAAAAGCATACCACAAGGCTCTGTTTGGAGACTTAATGATTCAAATATTGGATATAAAATTCATATACATAGGGGGTAACAATACTAGTTACAAATTGCAGTATAAATTTTGTTATTAGATTTGGTTCTGTTAATATAAAAGTAAATGGAACAGAAAATATACACTCTTGTATATTTATTTTATGAATGGTTTCTTTCGTGGTATATGAAAGATTTTCATGTCTAGCAACTTATGAAAATACTAGATAAATATTTCCAAACATTTATAGAAAGTTTTGTATTTCTCAATTTTTTTTTATTGATTGAAAATTAAGGAAGAAGCTCCCAAAAACAATGGAATCGAGGAAATTTTTTTCAGGTAAAAATTATTTATTGCTCAAAAAAGAGTATTTTAAGTAGACAACATTTTTATTCAAAACAAAATAAGTTACAATCTACATGAAAAGATTATAAACAATAAGAGATTCAAAATATTGTTGTAATAGGATGGGAAAACGTTAATATAACATGCACAATAAATATATATTCAGTAAAAAGTTATAATATTTTCAGTAAATGTAAATAAAGAAATGTTTTTTATTTAGGTTTTTTGCCTCGACCCCTTCCGCTGGTTGTACCTTTCTTACTGGTCGATTCACCGGAATCTTTCTTGGACTTGGCAGGAGCCGCCTTTTTCTTTTCCTGAAAAAAAATAGTTGTATTATGTGCTTGTACATATAAAAATTATAAAATTTGTTGTTGTTGTATCAGATATTTATATATCTAAATCAATGAAGGGGAATAAATTGAGCCCTTGTGGTGGCACTTATGTAGTTAATTCCATTATTGAACATATAACAAAAGTGAAAGTAAAAGAAACCCCTATAATCAAGCTAACATATACAAGCTTGAGTGACCATCGCATGATGGATATAGTGCTAAATATACCTACACCAGAAACTAAAAAATAATACATAAAAGTGCAATAGCAGATTACAAAATCTTGAATAAAACTTCTAAAATCTGCAAGACATAACTAAAGAAGAAATGCAGAGATCCATAAAGAATGTGACACATAGTTATGTATTGTTGATATCCGAGGGTTAACAATAAAAGCATTAAGAAACGAGTGCGAAGGAAAATGCTGAAGTATCTATATTTTAAAAAATTCAATACTATCCAAAACAAGGTCTCTTTAATGCTGTTCTACTTGAAATTTTCAATGTGGTCTCTCTTAATGCTTGTAGAAAAGTAATCGATATACAGTTCTTGTACAAACTATTTAATAATCTTGTCGATGATCCCACATCCTTGTCCCTTCTTAACATTGATGTTCCATACA